>OMKL01137723.1:0-11616 GCA_900302295.1 Parasudis fraserbrunneri | reverse complement strand
CGTGGCGTGGGCAAAAACAAAGGCATAAAACCACTCCCATAATAGTGATATTACCCAGTTAGATGGGATGCTAGTTGGCTGGGACTAGTCCGGCATAATGTTTTAGTTTTGCATAATATTTCTTTATAGACTCGACATATTTATGTACACATGTATATCTCTGTACAATAATACGATTCACTGTGTACATAACTGTTAGTATAGTATCTGTAAAGAACTGCTGACTTCTGTAGATATGTCAGCTTGTGAATAGGAATCTTGTGCCTAAATTTGTGTCAACGTCTTTTTATCTCTTAATTTTATTTATCTATTTTTTATTTTTTCCAAATTTGCCTTTATACATTCTCCTCCAACCATTGCCAAGTCATGCTGTTGACAACAAAGCAATTATCCCTCAGGGATAATGAAGTTTTATCTTATCTCTCAATGTGGGAACAACCACAAGACATTTTTATTTGCTGGCAGCATTCATGTAACTGCTCAATGCTTTGCAAGATTTTTGCCTGTGGGCCCAGAGACGTTTAGTCACAACCTAAGCCTAGCCCTAACCCTTATCCTAACTATACCCAAACCCGTTTCTGGGTTGTTAGCTTGGCTGATTCTATCCCTAATCCTAATTCTAACCATAACTAATTCTTGTCTGACTTTAATCTGAATGTATTAACTGTATTTTGGGCTTCATTTTTACTGAATTTTGCCTGATACATCTGTATCAATCGTTTAAACTCTAATATACTTGAGCAACCTGAATAGGATGAACACAACACGGTAACACCAATGTGAGTGCAAAATAGCTGAGAGAAACTAATGTCTAATCACATACAAGCTTCTGTAACCAGTCCTGCATGTCTCAGTTTAACCGTGCATCATCTTGAAAATATTTGAATTCCATAGAGAGACGGGAGAGGTTAGACTGCGTTTGATTTCTCTATAATGGGGCGGGTCGGGGAGAACCTTGCAGCTGAGTAGGTAATCAACAGTTCCGTATCTTTTCGCAGCCGTGTAGGAAACAGAGGAGTTGATAGGAGTCCAAACAGGGGAGCCGTTAGAGTAAGGCCGGTGTTTTGTCTCAGTAAACACAGGAGGCTTAATGGGATTTCACGATTATCCTCCGAGGCCAGATACTGCAAATCTCCCCCGCATCCCAGGTGGGTATAGGACTTGAATGCTAATGAATACCCAGGCTGGAGACACTCGCTCGGATCAGACCCAATGCCAAAAGACTCATCACAGAGAGACTGCAATTAGAGTGACCAGGGAAAAAAGCTGGATCACCCACAGTGTCAATTGACGTCATCTTCTTGGTGCCCATCAAACTAGCAAAACAAAGGGTATATTCAGCTCCACTGAATTGAAAGCACTCTGTGAGGATAATGTGGGGGACCTTTATTTTGAAGGATGCCGAGGTGTTCTTGTAAGGTGTCCAATTGCAATATAACTACTACTTACACAACACAAGACAATGGAGACTTTGAGGGAATCCACCGGTACTGAACACCTGCCATTAGGTGCTCCAATTCAACTTCTCTAATTGTGCAGAGTATGGCAGTGATAGCAGACCCAATGAAAACAAAGAACACATGCTTCAGGCAGTGTATTATTGTGGAATTTGACTCATAGTTGACACAAAGCTGCAAGTCAATGCATCTTGAAACCGGCTTTCTGGAGAACCTGTTGCAAGTCTCTTTGGTTGACCACACTAATTGCATGTATTTAAAACAATAACTCAATTAATTTAATAATACATTTTTAACACACATACTGCAATGAGTTCATGAAGAGCTTCCCCAATCCATGTCATCACCAACATCATTCAAGCATTTTTTTGTTACTGATTATGTCAAAAACACAGCTATCTCTTGAATGGCAATAACATCACTGAGATAAGTGACACTAAAGACACCTGAGCAGAGAATAATGTTAGTTGAGTATTCTGTTCAGGAGCTCATAAGGGTAATGTGTGCTAAAAAAAAAAAGAAGAAAAAAAAAAATTAATAATAATAACTCAAAAGTGAAATACTATTTTTACGGCTTGGAGGGTTTTCATCCCCGCTGCAGCCTCATCTATTATCTGAGAAAGTTCTTCTTCTCTCCTTGTCAGAGTCCATCTAAAGGCCCAATCAGTGATACAAACATAAACAAATGGGTAGGCCCACCACCCAAAAAGAAAAATAGGAACAGAGACATGTTTTCATTCTCCAGTTGATTAACTGAGCTCTTGATAGGATCAACAATTTAGTTTTTAATTGTATTTGCTGTGTTTTGTGGCCGTAAAAAGTCTGACTACATTGGTACATCGTTTACATCTACATTTGGTAATGTTTGTAAACACTGAATTAAAACAGACCTATATTCTGACCGGTCTCATCTGAAACGGGTCTTGTCTTGGTCTCGATTGATATGGTTCTGACTACAACACCAGCAGCGCTGACATTTCCTCCTGTCAGTGGGATTAGCAGAGCTAACCGGTTGCGGAGGGCCAGTTGTGTTACGGCAATTTCCTTCCCCCCTTTCTCCGCTGCTGCAGCTACTTAATCCTGCTGACTTTTCAATAGACAAGCCCTCTTTCCACAGCTTGCTACAAGCCACTGGCCAAAGCCTTTCGTCAAACAGCTATTATGAAGGGGGGAAATTTTAGTCGTCATGTTCCTGATAAACTGTGTTTCTTCCTCATCATGTCAGTGAAGAAGTATTAACAGCGCTTTTACAGTGGCAGTCACAATGTCACTTAATTCAAATACATGGAGAGCTGGACAATTTTTGACAAGAGAAAATGGGTTCCCCTTCAGAGTAAAAAAAAAAATCAAGAAGTGGAAAACAACACACTGTCACAAAGTGCAGTTATTTATTTATTTATTTATTTTTTTTGGTGAACCCAGTAATTTCAGAGACGGGAAACACTTCAAATATGTCTTTGAGTGAAAATTATGGGCAGAAAATGTGCAACAATATAACAAATGGTCCCCACACACGTGCACGCGTACACACACACACACACGTCTTTCTATGGATCCATAGCAGTGGCTCTGTGCGAAATCCAGCTTGGCTATTGAGCTGTGTTTAAGGTATTAAGTAAAGCCCACTAGATCTGTCCTCTCTGCAATGATTCCCTTTAATTAAAGAGTGCACCGAACCGACTGGGTGTCTCTGGGGAGAGACCACTGGTCTCGCTGCGCTCAAAAAGTCAAACACTAGGCACAAGTCGTAGATCTCCTTTAAAGCTCATTAATACAGCCCAACCTTTTCCCCAGCAGCTCCCTGGGGGCCTGGGAAAGGAGGTTGTGGTGGTGGGGGGAGGGGTGGTCGGTCTCAACAGTATTCCCGAAAGCATTATTGAACCTGAGGTCTTCAGGGAAAAAGATCCTGTCTTGACTCCAATCTTTACTCCAGTAAATTACCAGGTGCACTTTGCACCTACTTGCAAGGCACACTATAGTCGTGAGGACTTTGAAGTGAGCACTCCTAAGCAGTTTGGGAAACGATTCAATGGGGTGAATCTAACCATAACTAATGGCAATCAGAGCTCAGAAGACCTTGGGCTAGCCTACAATAGATAACCCTAACCCAGTAGATCTTCTATAGACCTTTTCTGACATGACAACATAAACATTCTAAATGGGCCCCTGTTTATTTCCTGTTGCAGTGTTTGCTAATACAATAGCTGACAGGAAATAAACTGGGGCCAGGCTGTTCCCCTAGCAACAGAATAGCAACAGAATTCTTCAGAAAAGGTCAATACAGTAGTTAGTTTCTTCTATGCAGCTGTGAGATGGGGATGAGGAGGATGCAGAAGTAGCCACGGCAAGAGACAATTCCAGGACAGTCGAGAGCATGTGACTGTTTACACACACACACACACACACACACATGCACATACAAACAAACACACAGTATTACACACACAGTATTCTAGATACGAATATCCCAGAAAATGTCTTAGTTGGGATAAGGTGTTTATATTCAACTTCATATCCCGATCACCAATATCCCCATATATATATGCACACACACTCAGTGAGCAGGCCAGAGGATGCTGGACGGCCACTTCAGGGTAGAGATATGGGGCATGTGTAATATACAGACAGAGCTGTATTGCCCATCAGCCCTGGGGTACGGATGAACAGGCACTGTGCCAGAGGAATCGCTCTCTCCTTCAACCCCCGCCAGTGTGTGTCAATCCACTCGCTGATCAGCTGTCAAGTGGTCTCTCTGGAGGCCAATGAAATGGTGTGACCTTGAGCAAGGAGATTGAACTAACATGCCGGCTGAGGGCCGAGAGGGGATTTCACCTTCTTAATGGAATGCCTTCCTGAACGCCCGTTGAGTGATGGCTTGGTGTAAGATGCCACCCATCTAGATTAATAAAACTAGAAGACATTAGGAATGGGTCGATAGCTTCTCCTGCAAAGTACACTCACAAACAGATAAAAATGTGTGCCCGCACACACTCACACTCACACACACACAAGCCAAGAATGTATTTTAGGATGATGGTTGGCTGACGCTCAAGATGAGAGCCCTGCTATGAATAGAAGTCTTTCACAGAATGTTTAAAATGCCCATTTGCCCTCCATGTTGGAAAAGATAAGGGTTGCTATGTGCAAAACAACAGTAGCTATGTGTTTATATATGAGAAACATATCAACAAAAATGTAATCATTTGGCATTACTTAATATAACAAAAATAATAATAATCACAGTCGAACAGTAATATAATGTTTTTCCAAAGTTAAGCATTTTCTTTCCAAAGTGGTTACCAATGCTTCCAGGAAGCCATGTTGGAAGAGAGCCAGCTATACAAACCTTCTGCGCAAAGTCTCTATTGAAGTCGCAGGTACTGGTCTAAAGTCTAACACCTCTAAAACTAACATTCAGTCAATGTCCTTGGGATCAAGGTTGTGCGGAGTCACCGAAAAGTGACCTGGACAATACAGTGAGCTGATGATGCAGCCCCCCTCTTCTCTAACTGACACAGGGCTCGTTTTCCAGTGACAGGTGGAGCACTAAGACAGGAATCCATCAGCACTAATATGCCTGGCTGGGCCGATCAATAGCACTGTACAGTATATGAGCTAAGAAAAGGGGCTCTTAAATGCATGTGAAGCGGGCAAGAGTGGAACCGCCTGGAGCAAAAGAGAGATCACTTCGCTATTAATATAAGGACTCCAGACATCTCCGGGAAGAATCTGTTTAATTTATATCAGCTGCTTTGAGCCATTATGGACTCCTATTCAAATCAGGGGGGAAATAAAAATATGGATCAGACTGGAGCTGAATAGGGGATATTGCTCAAGGTGTCCACAAAAAGAAATATGTGTCTAGGAGAAACTATTAAAGATCTCTACACTGTTTTGCTTTGGGGCAGGAAAATCTCTCATCTTCCATCGGGGCTAATGATGTTTTGCCCAAAACATCCAACAGCGCAACAAATTGAAGCCTCTCGTCAATAATAAAGCAAATGGCTGATGGTGATTGTGGCAACATTACCGCGCCACTACTAATCATAATCAAGACGTTACTGATTAACATGCCATGCTCCTGAAAAGCTCTGGTGTTGGCTAACAACGGAAAAGTACTGTGCACCAAACAACAATTATGGTTATTGTGATTTATAAAGATTTGTTGGAACTTTTCTGAAACCCCTAAATAGTGGTTTCTCCAAAAGCTGTTCTTCCGAGTTTTCCTTTGACTTTTCTGTCCTTTTTTTTTATTTTTTTTGCATTTCACCTAAGATCCTTTTACACCTTACTCTGTAAACGCACTGTAGGAGGTAGACAGACCAAAAAGTCGTTTTAGAACTGCTGCTCACTTTAGCTCCTATGTTCACCTCTGCTGCGAAGGAGGACACTTCTTTGATCTGACAGGTTCTGTCCTCTCCTTTAAAGTCAACTACTCTTTCTAAATGCAGATCAAGGAGCAGGTTTTTACCATGAAAGCCTGAAGTGACGGTCAGGGATACCGTCCTGCTCAGACTTCATACATTTTAGGCACAATGAGAATTATTATATCTGCACTAGAAATGCAATTCAAATAAAATGGGATCTATATTCAATAAACACAGCAGATTGTTTGAATGGTACAATACTTTCAACAAAGTTATTTGCAATACAGTGTAAAAGGACTTTGGATCTATCTACATTTTACAAAGAACACATTGAGCAATGCATTTCTATAGACCTCTCTAGTGTTATTGTCATTTTGACAAAAGAATGCAATGCTTCGGTTCCATTTTTTTCTGCCTATGGCGAAAATGAAATTCCTTTCCTGCTTACAAGTAATTTTGTCCTTTATACGGCATTTAGGGTGTGAGGTTAGGCAAAATGTTTTGCCTAATTTTAAGAGCCACATTGCTAACACAATGTTTGGGTGACCTGAGCTGCAATGCTAAGCTAGTTTTGGCTAGCTATTTTTCTATTTTTTGTTTCTTCGAAATTCAAAATCCCCTGCCTTAACAGAGAAAGAAACTGATATTAGAAGACCTTGAATTGAATTGAATTGAATTGAAATACTTTATTATCCCCTGGGGAAATTCGTTCCTTGTTGTACCTCGTTCAAGGTAAAGAGCCTGTGTGAACCACTGACAAAGCTAGTTCAATAACCGGTTCATTCTCCCATGCTGAAGGAGCCGCTGCCTTATTTGGATAATTTCGACACGTGTGAGAGGTCTATTGCAGAGTCTGTTTTCTATAGTTCCAATAAGTTATTAAATTTCAACCGATTTTTAACCTTAATCCTATCACTCTGTTTTGAGGAGGACATGTGATAATCAGACATAAAAGAGAGCAGACCTCTAACGAACTGCAGATGCTATTTCCTCAGCAAATAGTTGAGGAAATAGTTACATACTTTAATGTATGCAAATACTGTATGTGACAGACTTGCACCTGACATTTCTTAGAGGAGAGCACATACCCCTATTCTTGTTTATTACACTGTCATAGTAAACTTTACCCCTCATTCTTGAGGTTTAAACTGGTGACCTCATCGGTAGCAAGTTGCTGACCATGCCGGTGTCCAGTTGCTGACCTCACCAGTGTCAAGTTGGTGACCTCACCAGTGTCAAGTTGGTGACCTCACGAGTGTCAAGTTGGTGACCACACCAGTACGAAATGAGAGCTCTTGGGTTGCTGGTATCATGACTGTATGGCAATATGCTCCTATACTGAGTGGTGGTAAGGAAATAAAAAGCTACCAAATGACATCTCCAGTAAGAACGCATTACTGTAGTTTTTGGCTCTTTCCACAGGCTTCTTAATGTGAAAATGACAAGCGATAGCGACCCAGGTGAGACAGATCATTGGCTTGACTCTAATGGCATTTTAATGGGGATCTAATGGGGGGGGCTGCTGGGGCCAAACCTCAGTGGGTTCAGGGACTCCCAGGGAGCCGGCCCCCTCCGAGTCAACAGAGAAATCAATGAGGTGTGAGAAACAGGCTAATTGCTGCTTCATATGGCTGTGTGTAAAAAAAGTTATTGTTCTGGCCGACCCTCTCCAGGAATTATTCCGCCTCAAACTGAGGCTTTATACCTGTCTCGCAAGCCGGTTGCGTTCCATGATGCAAAGATTGCAGGTTTTGGTACGTGCGGTAGTACAGTGATACAGTTAGTAAAACAACGTATACATCTCAGTTTCATATCTGTGTTTGATCCCGTTATCTGTATACGAGTAATTCACATCTGACTGAAATAGGCTTGAATTCAGTCCAAATTACAATGAAGATTATTGTTGTGGTCATCGTCTTCAGTGTATTCTGAAGCACAAAGTGTGAAGTTTCCTTGCAAGGTCAGCATGGTGTTCTGGCATTCACAGCACAGCTTGTGATAATCCTCTCCTCTGTGAGAGGTCAGCAGGTGAAGGAGTCCCCAGGGTGGTGTGTGTGTGTGTGTGTGTGTGCGCGCACACATATGTGTGTGTCTGTATTTGCTGTATTTGTGTGTGTGTGTGTGTGTGTGTGTGTGTGTGTGTGTGTGTGTGTGTGTGCGCGCGCACGTCTGCATTTTTTGCACACCTCTCTCACTCTGGTCAACAGCAGTCCTGAGCAGCCTGTTCCGTTAGAAGCATGAAGCCGCAGTGCAGGGTCAGAGGCTAGGCTACGGTTAATGCTGCTCCAAATTGCCTTTCCTTCTAGATTTTTCCCCTATTGTGGCTCCAAAGAGAGGTGGGAAGGTCGTGCAATAAGGATAGGGTGGATGGAACTATATAGGAGTCTCAAAGAAGCACATGCCAAGCCAGTTAACCTGTCCACTACCCTGAAAGGCTTACCCTATTCTAACCCCCCCCCCCATGACGATGGATTGAATTCTGCCGCCTGCTCTCTGTTCTCCTCTGTTGTCCCTCTGTGTTTGTGCCCTTCTCAGCTGTCCAAATGGAGTGCTAAAGAAAATACCAAAGGTGGCTAGAAGAAGGCCTTTTTATTTCCTTTGAACAATAAAAGCACAAGGAAATTGACTTATGTGACTTGTTGTTTTATGTAACTTGTCTGTTTACCTGCAAGTTTTATATTATCTATACTATTTTATCTATACACTATCAAAAATGATTTTCTCACTTTTTTATGTGGAGATTTCTTTTCTTGATATAAGAAATTTCAAGAATTTCTGAGAATGTTTAAGAATTGAAACTGGTGACAGAGTTCCTTAATTTCTTTTTATTTATTTATTTATTTATTTATTTATTTATTTATTTATTTATTTATTTATTTATTTATTTATTTATTTATTTATTTATTCATTCATTTATTCATTCATTTATTTTGGTGCAGGGGATGTAATTATTGATGTAAGAAAATCAGGAATACAATTCTTGATGAAAATCTTTCTACAATCATTTAATTATTGAAACAAAAACTGAAAATTCTTATTACTTTCTTATCAAAAAGTCTAATTGTATTCTTGTTTTTTTTTTCTTGAAATAATCTTGAGACAAGCATTAAATGATTTCTTCTTGGTTTTCTTGTTGCTGAATTCTTTACACAAGAATACAATTATTGTACCTTCCTCAACTGAGAATTCTTAAGATAAGAATTAAATTCTGATTGTTGAGAGATCTAATATTAATTTCTAACCTATCATTGTTGTGTTGCCAGGTAGATTTTGAGCTCACAACTAAATTCCTCCCCTGAAAATGTTTGCACGTATATGATTACTGTCAGACACACTACCAACTTTTTGATAAAAAAAAAAAAGATTAGACATAAAGTTTTTTTTATTTAGGACAATTTGACTTTAACATTTTCTGTGGGACATATACTATCTCTCTATGGATTTTGTGTTGTCTGCCATCTTTATATCCTGTTTCAATGTTTCCTCTAACACACTTGACCACATGGATTTCCTCTTGAGGATAACACAGTTTACCTTGACCTTGAAATAGGATGACAAAAGAGGACCGAGGCCCACAATAACTTTGTGAGATGAAGTTCAGCTGAATCGATTAAATGTGCAGTTCAAAGTAATGGAATATTACAACAGGTGCAGGATAAAAAGAATTAAATAAAAAAAAACAGTTACTAGAAGAGAAAGTATATCCGCACAACGAAGTACCTGGTTGTACCTGACGAAGCCTGCTGAGGTCAAAACATTGTACATATTAAACCACTTTGGGAGCAGAAAAAAATAGTGCGCGGATATACTTCCACTTCAATTAAATGTGCACCCACCTAGAGATGGTGTGTACCAGGGGTGCCCAAACCTTTTGACATGGCGGGGCCAATGGCCGAAATGTAACATGGGTGGTGGGCCGTGGGCCAAATAATGGGACTGGACATTGATAATATAATTAGGTCTAATGTCAGTGTGTTTGTACCTTGTAATAGTCAAGTTAGTTTAAAATCCCACCTCAAATATAGTTAAATTGCATTAAAAGAAATAAACCAAATAGAATACCTGATCATTCTCTGGAACCCTTTAGAGGGCCAAGAATAATGTTGTGGAGGGCAGAATTTGGCCCCAGGCCCTACTTTAGGCAGCCCTGAACAGTGTACACTGATGAAGACCCTTGCCCCTGAAACCAGCATATAGGATCAAAGTATACACCAAAACCATCTCTCCTAATGTCTCCACTGCTGTCTTAGTAAAGAGAAAATACTCTGTCCATTCACCTTAACAAAAATCAATTGAATGGGAGTATTTAAACCAAGAGGACAGTTTCCTCTGATGGGGGCAAAAGTTCAACGCAGCAATCCATACATAACTTTAAAGATCCAGAGAAATGGCACTCCAAGCGTGTTTTGCTTCCTTGGTTTGACGCGTTGTTTAATGAAAGAGGATGTTGAGACGGATTTTTACGTCTGGAGGGATTGATCTGAAACCAAAGATCTTGTCAAAACAGAGATAGATATAAAGCTTATCTTTCATGCCATTGTTTCAGACCAATGGGATGAAAGTTTTATATAATGGGAGTTTGAGAGTGGGGAGATTTTGAGATCGATGATCATATTTTACTGTATGTAATTTTTATGTATGCAACCAAAAGCAGGATAACCCAGTTAAAAATCCTCAATGTAACATATTTAAAGACAATAAATATGAATAAGAGGATATGTTTTTCTCAAGTATTGGCATTATATTGATATTATATGACATTTCTGGCAGGGTTGCAGATATCTGGCAATAAAAAAAAGCCCCTCTGATGTTTTATGTTTGTAATAGTGTAAAAATAGATTTAAAAAAAATAATTTGCATAACCCATATTAACCTACAATGAGCATAATTTGGTATCTTTGGACAGAACTTCATATATTTTGTTTTTCTGCAATTATTATTTTCATGATATGGTTTTACTGTATCAGTTGAGCCAGAATGATTTGATGCTGACCTAATATTTTTTCTCACACAAACTTGGGTAATGTATTCCTGTTTCAGGTCCAACTCCCAATGCAAAATTTGTTGAGAACCACTGTGCAATTTCACATTAAAACAATAAATAAATATTAATGAAGTAGACCACCTGTACGCAAGTGTTTCATGTGTGTGTGCGTGTAACAGAATATGTAACATTTACATGAGTATGTGCCATTCTTCTACATATGGTTGGCAGGGGCCAAGCCACCAATCAGCACAACAAACAATATAACAAGACCAATACCATGGATGAAATGGGTATTGCTTTTGAACACCCACTCAACCATTTTCTGCTGCCCCTTTCATGAGTCATTCTGTCTCATTATTTCCAGGGAGATGCTGGCCTTTCACACATTGATTGAAAGGCTCATTCTGAAAGGGGCTGATGTTGAATGGCTGACAAGACTATATCCATTAATGGCTTCTGCTTCTATAGCTCAGTCAGAAGGTGCTTTACCATCATTCTCCTCAGCCCCTCTCATTTAGAATCTACACGAAACAAACCAAGGCCTCTCAGCACCGTCTGCTATTCATTTCCAGATCATTTGCTATGTTATTTTGCAATACATTTTCCTTTTCGCATGACACTGTTCAGTAAAACTCTTTGTCTGTCTGCCTGTCCTTGGTCACAAGAGGGAGACCAGGCCATATCTTAATTTTAATTCTGCCAATTCAGTGAGAAGACGAATGCAAATTATTTCTCTCTAGCCCGCACTGTTCTCTGACCTCTACAAGCCTTGTTGCTGTTCTGTCAGGGGCAGGCGGGTGCCTTT
>OMKL01137722.1:0-11495 GCA_900302295.1 Parasudis fraserbrunneri | reverse complement strand
AGGGTAGATAAAAATACGAGTATGCAGAAAAAAATGTTTCATAAGCGTTCTGTCAAACGCATACAGTGCATTAAGAGTGTGAGCAGAGGGGACAGTGGCCAGCCAAGAGCGAGTGAAGCACCGTCTTAAGCTCTAAAATAAAAGGCATCAGCGTTTTCAGCCGAAATCCCAAAATGTCACTTACTCCACAGGGATTCCACGCAGGGCCGGGGGCAAGAACGATGGGGCAGAAATACAAGCCAGAGCCAAACAGCACTGGAGGGGGAAGTAACAGTCAAGCCCTTGAGGGAAAGACGACATCAACCAAAAAAATGAACCCAAAAAAATATTCAAAAAGGTACAATACATTTAGCAAATAGTAAGCTCCTTCTGATTTTGTAACCAGATTTATTGATTTGCAGTAATTGTGAAGGAAATGAGAGTCCATTAGGTCTGTTATATTTAATCGAGTAACTCGAATAATTTGATTACATAAAATCCTCTATTAGAATTTACTGCCTTGATGCTTCCAATCATGTAATTGATGGCGGCAACACGCTCCAAAGCGGCTAGTTTGCCGGATATACAAAAGAAGAAGAATCATCATTTCATTCAGAAGCACAAAGACTGTTTGAAACTGTTCTATAGAAGAAAAAAAGATGCTGTTAAAAGTGCTTTAGTTCAATTTCAGTGTGCAGGACTTAAGTCACTTTTTTTTTGTACAATTCTATACAAAAGTGTTGAAAATCACACTTGCTAAACCTAAGCTAAGTTTATTTTCATATTAGAGAACCAGGAATGAAAATAGTCTGGTACTAAGCATACCATATGTCTCTTTTGGCATAATCATTTTTTTGTTGTTGTTTCTTTTCATCCAATTAACTTGACTGACCAACAGAATAATTGAATACTTGATTTCCAAAATAGTCATTAGTTGGCACTAGAGTCTCCCTGTGACCGAGCGAGTTGCTGACATGACCAGCAGCGCACGGTAAGACAATCCAGCGGTCAGTGAGGGGTCATGGCAAACATCTGATTCATAAAAACTCATCTCATGAAACTACAAAACAAATCCAGTATTGGCAAAGCAGAACAGCCTGTCCTGCTAGAATTGTGATAAGAGGATGGGTCACAGCCCCAACACTCACAGACGTTACCCAACATTGGGAGACAATGTTAGTTCTTACAATGCAATTTGTCTCCCAGTGAGACAGGGGAAGCCATTTTCGAACATTTCTATGACGGCAGCAACCCATCCTCTTCTTATAATTCTAGCTGTCCCTGCTCCAGGGGTGCTGCAAATGGCTGACCCTGTGCTCTGTCCGCCTGAAGCAAATGCATGGTGATTGACTGCTCTAAATTCCTTCTTTTTTTTTTTTATCCTAAAAATTTTGCTCTCCTAAACATTTTCCAGCTTTTGATGTTGCTCCTAATCTCTACTTTCAAGAAGTTATTTTGTAGATAGAAGATTGGGGGGAGGGGGTGCTGTTGCTGTATCCAAAACACATCCCAGATGGAAAAGGGGAAAAGCTCCCTCTAATTAGAGCTGAGAGGAACACGCACCAACGCACACACACACACACACAAACCACAAACACCTGAATCTGGTAGGGGTTCACCATCTTGCTAAAGGACAGTGTGGACCCATTAGCTGTCAAGCGATCTTGCAGTTTTGTGGTCGTCTCTCGAACCACCAGCAGAAAGAAAACGTGCACATGCAGATACGCTTCTCACAGGTGCTGGGCAGAAACAAATCTGCAGAAATTAAGTATGTTTCCTATTATCCTATTATTTGAACATCTTTTACATAAACATTTTGCTGTAATGCCTACATCATGATCCCGAGGAAGGCATCAGGCGTATATATATGCCGAAATGTTGATATAAAAGACATACATATAATAAAGTAATAGAATTTAGGAAAGAATGTGTCCTTCATTTTATTTTTGTCTACTACTGCTGTCCAAGGATGAACCTAACTTGGACCACTGTCGGCTCTGAACCCGACTGATGGCTGCACCTGACCCATAAGATGCAGGCTGCCAAAGCATCTCCTCCTGCGTTCAGAGTGTGTGCCAAGCCAGGTGAATGAATGCAACCCGATCTGAAGGGAGCATGTCCTTCGCCCGCCCCTGACCACAACAGATCAAAAGGAACCTTGAATGTGTCTCACAACATGAAGCCACAACGCTGTACTTTAACTCAGTCGATTTGACACAACTTCAGTCGCCTTACAGTCTGAAACCTACCAGCAGCACCTCTCACTACTGAGACCAGCAGCACCTCTCACTACTGAGACCAGCAGCACCTCTCACTACTGAGACCAGCAGCACCTCTCACTACTGAGACCAGTAGCACCTCTCGCTACTGAGACCAGCAGCACATTTTAACATAGACTATAAAGAATAAGGATTACGCATTTCCTGTCACTTAACGTGTTTTGTTGTTGTCCTTCTCAGGTGAGACTGGTGGTTCAAACATATTTTCAGGCGATATCCAAAAAGGAATGATTAAACTAACTTGTATCACCCAAAGTTTTATTTATTTATTTGTTTTTACGCTACCAATGGCATCACTTTCTTTCGGGTTAAAAGACAGTGTAGTTTTGACACATGACACTAGCTAGTAGAAATTGTGAGCCACTCAAAAGAACATGCATGGACCGGGGCTTGTTGCAACACCTGGTTAAAACATGCCCCAAATATGAGAATAAATAAATGAATAGGATCACTCTGTGTGTTGACAGGTGGATTTTTGGGTTAAAATATGGCTGGGAAATCTTAAAGCTGTCGCAGAAAATCTCACGATCATCATGGGAGAAACCTCAACCCTTATTTTTCTCCCCTCCAGTCTCCCATTTGCTACGTTTTGTACGTTTTAGTGATTACAGTGTTCCCCCGGGGCTGGTATAACTAGCCCATTTAATTTTTTTCTCTCCGTTAAACTGTAATAAAAACAGAAATGTCCTAAAAATATAATTATTGTGTGAAATCATAGCAAAGACATGTCTATTGCATGTCTATTGCCATTACTCAAATATTCATACCTTTTTTTTTTAAGCGCAAAAACCAGTAAGTGTTGCGCGGTACCTGTTCCAACTTACCCCACATCATTCCTGTCAATAACAGGGCCGTCTTCATTCTATAATGATGATAGATCATTCTATTTGACTGAGTACAGTTAAAGATGAATGCATGATATACAATGCCTGGAGAGATGTGGGGATAAAACCTACTACAGACATATGATTACAGGGACCAGGTATTATTTATAGTGCAAGTGGCATTTTGCACAAGTGTTGTGTGTGTGTGTGTGTGCATAAACACAGGATTGACTGACATAGGCGACTACCTGCAGAGGTCTGCTTGAACTTCTCGCTCTTCTTCTTCCTCCACTTCCAGGGTTTGAGGAGGCGGCCCAGGGTGGCAAACTTGCTCCGGCGGCGGATGGGCGGCGTGTGGGTGCCAGGGACCAGGGACTCAGACCGCATGGCGGCCAGCCTCTCAACCTCCTCGGCTGTTAAGGTAACAGAAAAGAGCAGCTTGTTTAGGTCAGAGTGCAAAGGAATTAACACAATGGAAATCATTGATTGGGGTGGGGCAGTGTGCAGCAGGGAGAAAATATCCACCATTAAGGCAGCAAAAAGACCATGTGTTTTTCCAAATAGCAAAATCAGCATCGGAGCCAAAAATCTCCTATCAGTGAAGCCCTCAACAGAGTCTCAACTGTGGGAGGCTGCATCACGCAGATCAGTTTACACTCACATGCCAGGAAACACTAAACAGACTGATAAGCACACCATTAGGGAACGATCTTCCTTCACTCCCTCAATATTCACCAAGCCTCTTGCATGCGGTTTTGACATCAAAAGCGAAGAGTGTTCGACATCCCGTTCAAACGCAAACTACTAAATGAATAAGAGAGTTGAATTTATCATAAGCTTGATAAACATTGCAGTCCAAAAGGCTGTAAACAGCCTCCAACCCCGACAGACACAGACACATCATTACTCGGTGACAAAACCAGCCAGTTTGATCAGAACAGCTGAGCTTCCTCTGAGGTCGTAATAATCACAGAGTGATGATCAGAAAAGGCAATCAGTCAAGCTGGAGACTTTCATTCAAACAAAAATGAGGGCACACAAACAAGAACGCAAGAATTTCAGAGGAAGTGCAATATGCCAGTGGCAAACTGAAAAACAATGCGTCTCCAGAAATGGGCCATGTACTCCCCTGCCCCTAAATCGCTTTAAAACTGAATGATCATGGTCTTCAAAGGAAACATTCTGAAATTAGCCTGACAACAAGAGGGGGAGGGGATGAGTATAAACATTTCCCACTGACTGAAATGGTTCAACAGCCTGGCTGAGCCTTAGACAAATAAAAATCCTCTCACAAGGAAGGGCGTATAACTAGCAGAGTCTCTACAACAACAACAACAATCCAATGCTTCTCCACCGAACAGGCCAAATCATCATGGTGCTACAAAAAAAGAGAGACTATGGTAAAACAAATAGAGAGGATGCAACAAACCACTACTGTATTTCAGTTAGTCTGTAGTACACACATCATTAGACTGAGTGACTGTATTCCAGATGAGATGGTTAGTGTGTCGATGTGTCCGTGTCACCACAGTGCATCAGATACTCACCACTAACATGCAGCCAGACATCACAATGGCATTCATGATATCCACTAAACGACAGTGTCAGGGATGTTATGGATTCACCCCAGCAATGTCTGCCATGACAGATCCTTCATGTGAGCGCGATAACTCGAATAGTTTTTACAAAAATCTCTTCAAATTTGCTGTGAACATTCATGACCTCTGCAAGAACGACCCAAATGATTTTGGTGACCCCATGACCTTCCCTCTAGTGCCATCAGGCCAAACTTTCAATTTTCAAATGAGCATATCTCCTGACCCATTAGTCACGAAAAAAAAATGTTTTATCCCATTTTCCCCCTACTACCCATTGGCTGTTCACCTGATTCTCCTGAAACCTGCTGTGTGCCATCTAGGGGCAAATACATGATTTAGATAGTTGAATGTATGACGCGCAATTGCAAGGAGGCCTAAAAACGTTAACTACTACTCAATGGCTTGTCCAATTATGTGATGAAAATTGACATGTGTTGTCCCTTTTGATCTCCTGCTGCCGCCATTTTCATTTTTACTTCATTCTCCTTAAACCTCTTTTGTGGCATGCATCTAGGCACATCCATTTTTAAATGCGGTATAAAAGGAGTTTGGCATGCCAAACAATTTGACCAGATTAGGGGCATGGTCAAAAGGGGTCACTGAGGATTGGGGACATTTTGGGGATTCGGCTGTTGTCCACTGACAGCATATGAATGAGGCTACATCTTCACATTCACAATCATGATGGCTGGCATCATGAAAGCATCACTCAGCAGGCTGGGCAGGCACCACCCCAGGGCACTATGGTATAGGATGATAAATAACAGGAACCAAGGCAGACGGAAATGCAGCAGAAAACCAGTGACAAACTATTACTTCAAACACTCTGGTGCCTCGCAGCCAACCATCTTAGGAATCCTGCCACCACACTGCTCTATAAATAGCTGCACAGTCGATGCTAATTGAATCCAGTAGAGTTTCAAATGACTTCATTAAGTGAAGTACAAAACAGAAAGACAAAAGAAAAATCCAGAGCTGAGCAACATCCATCGAGGCGAAGAGCTGGATATAGCTGCCAATAGAAAGTCTGTGCTGATAGATGCTGCAGAAGGACGCCAATCGACTGACACACTTTCATTTGATTCACTTTCGTGAGAGAATACTGGAGCAGCTCTTCCCAAAAGTGACCCGTTTTGTCGCAAAACTCCTCTAGACGTCCTTAATATTGGTTGAATGTGTAGACAGACAAGGTATGCTTTTTAAAATGTATGCTATTTAGTAGGTATGTGATTATCCTTCATGTGAAATACAGCAGGTTATGAAGACCAGACCTTTGGGCTCCATTTATCAATAACTCTCTATGAGTAAAAGGTTTAATGGAGATAAAATACTTTGCCACAATCGTCTTATAAAATCAAAATAAGCCTGCCAACTGTTTCCAGTGACAGTTAGAAACATGTCTTTGCTGTGGGAGTTTAAAAAAATTAGATCCCGACAGACATATCAGTCGACCCATATTGTAGGGCTGCAACTAACAGCCATTTTGATAACTGATTAATCTGGTCGATTATTACTTTGATTAAATCGGATAAAAAGAAAAAAGAAAAATGATATGCAAAAAACAAAACGTTATTCCTCATTGTACAATGCTCTTTCAAACAACTTGCAAATTGATGGTTATGAAACAAAACGCAAAAGTAAATGTATGCTATATATATATATATATATATATATATACACACACACACTTATTTTTTTGTTTTTTCAAAGTGCACATAGCAGGTCTTTTTACATTTGTTCTCAAAACAAAAACCTGTTTATGTCTTCAGTTTGAAAGGAGCTGAATGGTTTAAATAATAATAAAGACATAAAACACAGACTAAGTGTTAACAGGCTTTGCTATACATCAAATGGCTTCAACAACAGGCAATGAAGGTGCATCACAGCACAGACCCAACAAAACGATAATGAAATTCATTGCCAACTATTTTCATAATAGATTAGTTGATTAGTTGTTGCAGTTGTTACAATATTGGCTTATCATTGATATATCGCCATCAGTGTGTATGTTACGGATATCCTGCCAACGGGTCTGGTTCATTAGCTGTCTATACAGGTTCTAGCGGGCTCATTTTTTAAGCTAGCACAAAGATGGTGGGGGTCCCTTTACCTCAGGATATCTGAATGAAAATGGGCTCTTTGGAATCACAAGTCTCTTCACAGCCATGCCCAACTTATGCTTGTCCCATGCAGATTTAGGCCAAACCATGCCATTTTTTTGCATGCAGTACAAGTTCGTTCAACTGTAAAATATCCCACCTAAAGGAAGGCTACAGATCTTTGTCACAACTCTTTGATAACCAAATTTGAGGGATACTTGCTAAAAACCTGTGCAAATATTGGTCCGTATTGGAATTTTTTGTACTCCCAAATATCAGTTTTAGCCCCAAAAATGCAGTATCAGTCGGACTCTAATAAAAACCTTGAATCTTAAATTATAATATAATTTTAAGTGGAAATTAGTTTGGTAGTGTATTCATATGTATGTATTTAAAACAGCTTATGAGAACCAAGTTTTGTACATTAAGGGCATAGGTGTAAGAATGTGTGTGTGTTTGTGCGTGTGTGTACCTGATGACCACATTGGTAATGTTTAACACATCCTCAGATCAATCTTAATGGACTCATCCATTTCCAGTCATGCAAAGTGCTGAAGTTGAAACTCACTGCTAGGACATCAACCTGCCCTTTCAAACTGGAGCACGAAAACCTAGCCTACCTGTCTGTAACATCGATATTCACTGTGATCCTGACAGTAGCAGAATAACTCTGGCTGGTGAGAGGGGCCTTTGTTGTCAAACAGTGTTTCCTTGTTTTTATTTCCTTCTCTTTTTCCCTGTTTTGTAGCAGGAGGGTTGGTGATCATTTTGGTCCTGAGATCTGGGTTCACTGTCAGGCCTACTCGCCATCAGCTCCAGCATCTCTTTCCGTTTAAAACTGGCTCTTAATTATGTGATCCTTGTGTGTCATAATACATGGAATAGTTGTACTGTTATGGTCCAATCGTTGTTTGTTTTGTGGTCAAATAATGATGATTTTCTTTAAAACTTCTAGCAGTGGGGGCAATATTTTCCAGATGTAGAGGGCCATTGCTGATGAGTTAATGTAGGGAAGTAGATGGTAGAGTTCAGGCTACACATGAAGAGAAATTAGGAGAAGTCCTTGAAGCATTTGAAGTAGGGCTCTCAGAACCAATTTCAATATTCAATTAAAAATTTTTTTTTAATAATTTGACAACCGACTGCCAGTCGAATGCAGAAAACAATAATAATAATAATAATAATAATAAAGAAACATCACTGATATGAGGTTAACTGAAAACACAACACTGATTCTTGTCCCTTTTTCATGATTTTATAAAACATGTGCCTGCAATGCAAGCCAATAAATAAGTGTTACAAAGCACAGCCCAATGCCTAATGATTGTTTCCTATTGGTACCACCCCTAATAGCAAATCAAGTTGTTAATTGTAAGCATTTTATGCCTGCTTTGATGCAGTAATGATATGTAAATCGTATCATTATTACAGTCGAATGCTATTGACAGCCCTAATAAATTTAAATGTCATTAGTAAATTTGGGGTTGGGGGGGGGGATTACTTCCCGACAATCTCATATGTATCTTCCTAACACCATGATGCCTTGCCATAAATAGCCTACAACTCACTGGCTGTTGGCCTACTTGATTACAATCACCTGTTTGCCTACTAGGATGGCAGTGAGGTGGTGTAGCGATACTAGGAATTTGAAAATGGTTCAGACATCTTTTAATGGCAGTACAGCATAATAGTCCAACAAAATAATATCATGTAACCTGCACATTTAGTATGGCCATGATAAGAACTTCTTCGACCCCTCCGTGGGTGCTGATTTGTATGCTCACACACCTACCTTCATTCACAACAGATGATAAAAGGTATACCGTTACAGTCCACACAATCCTGAATCTATAACAACGTCTTATATAGTAGCAGTTCCCCGAACAACAACGGTGACTCATTGTCATTTATGTACCATATCTTCGACCTTTTGCATCGGTCGGCCTATGGAATTATTTGAATATCCCATGTAACGTTAGGCCAACACAAAGGCAGCAGGTAATTAATAACATGGTTAACCACACAAAATTATCATAGGAAACGAAACGGAATAAAGCATAATTTTAATGTCATGAAATTAATATAACGATTGTTTTTTTGTCGTCAAACGCGTATAACAGCCTTGTGGCCAGGCAGATGATAAACAGAGTATCCTTCATAGCAATGCAGATCTATGGGCGAAACCACAGAAGGCTGAAGCCTACTCACCGTCCTGCGTATCGTTCCCGCGGCTGCAATTGCTGCAAATGTGCTTTATTTCTTTCCCGATGTGACAGTGGATCGTAAAGGGCATGTTATTGTTGTGGTGCTGATGCTTGTTCTGTTCCTTCTTGTGGCTGAGGGACATCATTTTGACCAGACTGAACGTCTTCTTCTTGGATTTCTCCACTGCCACGGGCGTGTTTTCTCTACACCCTGTTGTAAACCAAGTCCCATGCATGATGGTGGGCGCGGGATCCACCATAGGGTAATTGGCCGTCTTGAACATGGAGAAAACGGATCTGTCTCTCAACGCGCGGTACACGGGTGGTGGTTTTAAATTAAAGGGGCATCAGTTGTATCCTTTCTGGAGCCTCTTGCAGCAATTCCAAATGCTTACCTCCACTGTTGCTGTAATTCCACATCTGACATTTCAACCTCACAAGCCTACTTCGCTGCGCGTACTGAGTGTGCAACACTGCACGCTCACAGCGAGCTGATAATAAAATAGACTGGGGTGAATAGCAATGACAATCCTTCGGTCCCAATTCTGCAAGCTGCAGTCGGTTAGCTAATCCGCGATTAGTGCTCTAAACATTGGAAGCGTATGATTGGCTACACGGTGCACTCTGTCGTAATAGGCTAGTGTAGCCTACGGAGAAAGAGAAAGTTACAGTATAGCTGCTCGTGGTCTGATGAGGACGATATCCATATCCCCAGGCCTAAAAGCAAGTGCCCAAACACAGCCTTTTTGCAGTTTGAATCAGTGAAGCAAACATGTGCACAACCATGGCCAACCTCAACAGTGCGTCTTTGCGCACTGATTTGGACGATTCTACTTTTCTTTTTTTTCTGCGATCAAGCAACTAGTATAAAACTGGGCCTGTCTGTTTTATATGCCAAATATGTGCGAAAAAAATTACTCTAGAGTTTTCGCACCACGGACATGGGTAGGCCAAATGCATTGGTAATCAGACTTGGCCAACTCAGGAGCCACATTGTCATTTTTTTTTTTTTTTTAAAGAGCCACATTACAAAAACGCCCCGTTCCTCAAACAAACCAACATAGAGAATGCACCCAATCAGTGGTGCAAATGTAAACAAATAACAAAAACCAAACAAACAAAATTTAGAAATCGGAATAAAATAAAAATAAGAAATAGGAATGGAGACATGTTTTTTGTTGTCGGTTGACTCAGCTCTTGAGGTCTAACACAAGACACAAGAATTTGATTTGTAATTGTATTTGCTGTGTTTGTTTTGCTTTCAAATGTTTGTTTACATTGGCAAAGTTTGTAAACATTAAAAGAAGTGAAACAAGACCTAGGGTATATTCAGGTTGATGGATTAAGAACGTTCCAAAAAGCATTTTCCATTTACACATCAGCCTCTTTAAGAAGAATGTATGTGAATATACCCCACATTTAGATTAAAGGGCACAGATTGGGACTTTAAAACTTGGTTCAGGAAGCCTATCTGGCAATTACAGCATCCACTGGTCGTTGTGCATGAAATAGCTAATCCTAAACTCCAATTGCCAGCCAACTGATCCCCAAAGTTACTGCGGACATTTAGAGGTAATTGCTGGCATTAAATGGACGGTTAATGAGGTGTTCATCATAGAAAAGATATTGGACCCCACGGTATTCCCAATCATGTTTTGGAAAGAACAGTCCAAGCGAGCGGGGTGGGGTGTGTGTGCCTTTGATGTTCTCTCAGTGAGCTGATGCTTATTCCAGTGACATCAAAGCTCTCTCCGAAGTGAGGGACAGAGGCGCTTGATTTACTCCCACCACGGTGCAATGCTGTGGTTGCCCTTGGCTGGCGCTTTTTCCATTACAAAGTTTCACCGTCTTGCATTGGCATGAGTTCTAGTTTTGGAAACTGGCAAAAAAAGAGCTCATTTCCATAGAACTGAAGCCATTTCTGCCACAGAATCAGAGGTGAACTGATGGAGAGGAGGCCTGAGTGCTGCTTTGGGTCGATAATGCTGCAGCAATGTATGAACTGTTACTGTGTGTGTGTGTGTATGTGTGTGTGTGTGTGTGTGTGTGTAAAGAGAAAGTGAGGAAAAGGGAGGGAGTGAGTGAGAGAGAGAGAGAGAGAGAGAGAGAGAGAGAGAGAGAGAGAGAGAGAGAGAGACAGACATAAAGTAAGAGTGTGCCGGCTTAGGATCATGACAGAGAATAATGACAGCCCACTCACTATCCTGCACCCAGCAGTTTGTCTTCACCAGGACAGTGACAGTGACCATGTCACCCTGAGCTGCAGACCTGAGACCTCCCTGGTTTTGTCATGAGTGTTATTTTTGCCCTGAAGGCTCTTTGGATGTTACGTAAAACAAAATGTATTTTCTCTACAGCCTATAGGATTGACAATGGCCCCAATAGGTATATTGATCAGTAAAGGTCGACATCAAAATCTTCAAGGTTCTGTTTAGGACTTGTGACACCAAAAAAGCAGATGTTTGGGCATCATAAGGGAACTTTCTTATATATATATATATACCAAAACACT
>OMKL01137715.1:0-11253 GCA_900302295.1 Parasudis fraserbrunneri | reverse complement strand
GCTGCCTCCGCCTGACGCTGGTGCCGTGACGGGCTGCGTTGGGCTCGCTCTGGTTCTGTGGCCTGGGCCTGTTGGGGTGCAGGGTTCACACACGTTTTTTCTAAAATCCAATTCAATCACTTTCAAAGAGTAATGTCAAAGCTTGGTCCAGCATTTTGGAACACCAGAAATGTTTCATGCCATTCAAATGTTTTCCCTTTAATTGTGTTGTGGACATTTTTGGGGAATGTTCTTTATCATGGTATAGTGTAGGATAGAAATGCCATCATGAAAAAAGACAGGCTTATTAATACATTTTGCTTGTTCCAACGGAATTGTAGCCAACTGCTTGGCTTAATACAATGGACTCTTCAGAAGAATCTGTCAGATTTTACAGCTAGTAGGATACCCTTTCCATTGCTAACTTGCATCTGTGCTCGGAGTTCATTGCAACAGTTCTAAAACAAATATGCTTGAATCTTCAAGCATAGTATTTATATATACATAATATCTCCTGTCAATTTTGTGAAGAATGCACCAAAATTTACACACTCCTAAAGGAAGCCATAAGGAATATTTTAAGATCTAGCCATTGCAGATTTAAACCATAGCATCTGTGGCAGCCCTCCATAAAGACTGTTGAGGTCTACAAATACTTCTCTTTACCTCCTCTAGGTGCGTACTGAATTGGGTGCCTTCTTGACAAAGTCTACAATTATGTACATTAGCTACACTACTAAAACAGGCTACATTTACCTACTATAGAGTACAGTCTGCCACTTCGATAGCACTCTGATTTACTTGGATTTATTTTTTTGCTTGCCAAGAAGGGAATTTATTGAATTGATCAGTTTGCCTACATCTGCTTACGAAAACAGTAGTATTGACTTTCAAGCTTCCACTTTCAAGCACTTCATTGGGAATTCAAGTAATTTCCCCAACATTGAGAAAGCACCACTACAGACCTTGTGTGTGAGCTGCTGCTGCTGGAGAGACAGGACCTGGTCCTGAAGAGCCTTTTCTCTGTTCTGGTGGGCCTCCTTCAAATGCTCACATTCCTCCTCCAGCGTATGGACCCGGGACTCCCAGGGCTCAGACCAGGAACTCACTGGGCCTGGATGATGTTTTTGGGCCAGCTGTTGTTCCAACTCTGAGATCTGCTGCTCATACTGGAGCTGTAGAGTGCGCGCGCGCACACACACACACACACACACACACGCACACGCACACGCACACGCACACACGATTGATCAGTCTTTATCTGATATTTTCCAATTTCTTGTCCACCTGTTTCTCCAGCTCTGATATTTACTCACCAAATACACACAAGCATAATACGCAGGCAAACAAATGCTCATATGATTGAATCTGCCTCTTCTTAACTAATTGTACCAGTACATTTCATTTTTTCCAATTCAATTAAGTTCCAACATTGAAGCATTGTACAAGGTATAGACGGTTTTAACTTGACAATAAAAACATTCTAAATGGACCCAAGTTTATTAGCTCTTGCAGTGTTTGCTAATACAATAGTTGACAGGAAATACACTTGGGTCCAAACTGTTCCCTAGCAACAGAATTCCAGTGAAACTGTGTACAACTGTGTACTGTGTACTGTGCAGAGGACGGTCACCATGATCGAGGTCAAGTTATATGTTTATGACATCTCGGGTATTTTGCACCATTAGCCCTTTAAAATGATGATACTGGGTAAATGAGGCCAGGACAAGTCTGAAAGGAAGATACAGAACTAAGCAAAGAGAATAAACTAAACGAGGGTCTGTTTATTGAAGGCTAGTGTACTGACTATGAATTGGTTTGAAGGAGCATTCATCCCTGCCACTGTATTGACCTTTTCAAAATAATTCTTTCTGAGAATGCACTTTGGGTCTAAAATATCTTCAGTAAAGAAAAAGATGTCATAGCTATTAATTCCAAATATGAACAAGGCCAGCCCTGCCACAAAAGACACAGCACCCACTACTACAAGTGACCCACTATGAAGAACAGGTTTGTAGGTGTCTGTGTGTGTATGTGTACTGTATAGGGATGTGCCAAAAAATCGATTCACATATGAATCTCGATTCTATCTTCTACCAAGGACACAGTGCTTCAATGGTGGAATTCAATGAAATGAGAAAAAATGACCCCAAAAAAAGTCGAGGACACAGACCTTTATGAAACAATCCATTTAGCTGTTACCGTGCTCCAAAAATGAAGCGGTCATATCTTAAAAAGCAAAATGAGGAGAGAGCGGAGGAGGCTGGTGGGGAGACTGGGAGAGCCAACGAGAGGTTCAGACTCACCACAGTCTGACTATGCCCCGCCTGCAGCATTATCAGATTGGTTGAAACGTGGAGAATGATGAGTAGACAGCCAAATAACACTCTTCTCCGTGAGCGAATGAGAGGTGCGGAAAAGTCAGAAGCTCCGTGAAGCAGCATGGATTAATTTACCATCACTCGATTGACATAACATGTAGATTTAACGTTATCTAACAATATCCGACAATATCCTTTCACAAAATATTTTGCAAGTATCAAGTCTTGAGTCACTGTCAAGCTGTACATCAATGCAAAACTAGGGTATGAAAATTAAGACAACAATTCATTAGCATGCAAGGTCAAATACAATGCTGTACAAAAAACAAACAAACAAAAAAATCATGCTGGTGCGACCAACTGAGAAAGTTGGTAGAGAAGTTAGTCTTGCTTGCCTCTCTTGATGTATTGAATCGAGAATCGAATATGAATCGACAATCACATCGTGAGATTCCCGAATCGGTGCACCTGTAGTACTGTATGTGTATTGTATTTGTACTGTATAAGTACTATATGTGTACTGTGTGCGTGCTGTATGTGTCCTGTATGTGTACTGTATGTGTACTGTATGTGTGCTGTATGTGTCCTGTATGTGTGCTGTATGTGTGCTGTATGTGTACTGTATGTGTCCAGTATGTGTGCGCACGCACTGAGAAAGGGAAGGAGAGGGCATACTCTGCTTAAAAATCTCACTTGAATGAATGAATTGCTGCATTCCTATAGCGCTTTTCCTAGTACAACTCAAAGCGCTTCACAATGGAATGACTGAATACATTTTTCAGTGCAGGTTGCACCAGCGGGAATCAAACCCCTAACCCTGGCAGGGTTAGCGCCATGCTCAGAGGGCCAAACACTCTACCTACTGAGCTACACAGGACCACTTATTTTCAGAAGTTAATGTTGCTCCAGGTGTTCCACTTATGCCCTAGTCTGGCTGCATTTGTAACATACACTACTGCCCCCTATGAAAAGAAACAGGAAAAGGAGGTTCTGCTGCCCCCTACTATTTCATGTATAACTGTGCTGACATACTGCTCAGTAAAGCAGCTCGAGTAAGCAGCCTGAATGTGGAGTACAGGTCATTTGAGTGCAAACACAGCTCCGATAATCATCGAGTCTGTTCTCTAAATAAGTCTCCCATTCATGGTCAATAGAGCAATTCCAGACCATGGATCAATATCAAACAGTATTGTCTTTATTCTCCTCGCTTTGAGACATACTTATTATAATATTGGTATATATATTATTAATATTGGTTGGGTTGTCCTAGGTCAGGGGTTCCCCAAGGACACCCAATTACATACACACTAGGAGAAAGACCTACATTTGATAAGACTTTCACTACTGGTACCCCTATCCGAGAAGATAATTTTTTTTAGATATGATTTAGTCTTGAAATACAGTACATAACTGTCTATTTGGTAGGTAGGAGAGAGAAGGAGAGCGAAGGCTATGATCAGAAGAGAATAGTCATTCTCTCACACATTTTCTTATTGTACTAATTCCTAGTGAATTAAATCATGAATCTGTGTATTCCTCCTTTCACTGGAGACCCTGTAATCTCATACCTTTATCCTCTGGTACTGCTGCTCCATGGCCCTTAGGCTGCGCTTTGCTTCCTCATCATGGCTTTCCAGCTCTGCCTCCAGACGCTGAATTCTGCGCTCCAATAGGGCGGTGATCCGGTTGGGCGGGAGGTTCTTTGCCGCGTCCTGGTCCTCTGGTCCGCAGGTGGAGGCTGCAGCGTATATCAGAGCTGAGAGGGAGTTGGGGTGTCTACGTCTCAGTATTTCTTCCAGCTCCTTCACCTGGAGAGAGAGGAACTCAGTCTTAAAAAGGATTATACGGGTGTGGTTATTTTAAGTCTGTGCCAATTGTCTATGTTAACCCTCCCCTTCACATTATTCATGGTGGTGTCTGCACAGAGTCAGGGTAGTTACAGATATCACAGTTTAATTTCCTACCTTCAGAAAAAGACATTAATTCTTGTAAAGTATGAAAAACAACCTCCAAACACTTGAAAATTGCCAATTGAGTTGGATAATCCTTCACAGTAAACATCAAACAACATCTGTTCCTGAGTTAAGCCTCCTCATTTCAGCTTCAGAGACCTCTGACTGGACCAATGACTGTACTTTAAAGGTCTAGTAGACAAAACTTTTCTCCCATCAGATTTACCTAGTTTTCAAAGCAAAACATGGTTGCTTGTCCGATTTGCACAGACTTAGAGTAACACCAGTATGATCCTTTAAGCTCTCTGGGAGCGAGAGACTGTCTTAAGCCCTCTCCGGACAGCATTCATATTACTGGGGTTGGACAGTAATTCAATTTTTTCTATGCACATCAGTAATTTAAATTTTAATTAAAGGGGACATATTGTGGAAAATGGGTTTTGCCTCGTCTCTGTGTGACTTTGGCAGTCTGAAAGTTTATTTAGGTGCTGGGGAAAAATTACATATGTTTAGCCAGGGTTTGAAGTCTTCAGATTAACAAGCCTACACAAGCTGTTCACAATTGTTTATCCCTTGATGATGTCACAATGGGATGAGTTTCCATTAATCAATTAGCTGTGCTTTTTGGAACCAGGAACACTGTTTACCTAACGTCTATTTTTTATTTTTTATTTTTTTTTTACTGCGTATGGGGTGTTTGTGTGTGGGGTAGCCAGGCAGGGAAGGAAATAATTCATTAAAAGTTTGGTGGGTGCAATACCCACAAAAACGGTGTGTTCGATACAAGGGAAGAAAGAGGTGCTCGAAAATAAATTATTTTCCAAGAAATGTAAACATGTTCCACAGATTCAAGGAAGTCATATATAAGTGTTGAAAAGGTACATAATGGGGGGAGCAATCCAGGGACAAGCCTGTATGTGTGAATTACACAATGTCTTTTTGACATTACACCACGGGTAGTTCTGGAACAACACAACACAATTATAACACAGTGCTCCTTATATAGCCTTGTAACTAGTGTCAGGTAAGCAGGTCAGTTGTGTGGAAAACAATTTTTTTATTTATTTTTTTTTATAAATAAACATGTGGCAATTCCTACAGGTTGAAAATGACCATGGGATTTCTCAATCTTTCCTAAAAAAAAACAGTGGGTAATTTGGGCTGAAATCTTTACCAGAGTAACTGGAGGAAAGTCTCTGACATTTGTTCTGCAGGGCATACAATCGACCGATGGGGTGCTGAAGTAATAATCACCAGTCACCAGACCTCCTCTGGTAATACTTATGCTGTCTGGAGATGATTTTAACACAACGATGGAGGAGAGGCAAATTGCTGAGGGAAAAAGGAGCAATTTTCCCTCTCATTTGCATGAACAAAAACGACGACTTTCATATGAGGTTTCACCTGTCGCTCCAGGTCCTGTATCCTCTTGGCGTCTGCAGCTCTCTCCTTAGCCTTGTCCTGCTGCTGACTGCCTCTTTTCCCCACATCCATCTTCAGCCTCTCAACCTGAGGTGGAGCAACCCTGTTACTAATGATGCTCTATGCTGAACAATATTGATGAATAAATGATCATAGAATGGTCTGGACTTGGGAGTGTACCGTTCATAAGGCTGTTTCAAGCTACAGTATTGCATAATTAAAGCTTTAGCTGCTGCACTGCTGTATTGTCTGGTAATAACAAAAGATTATCTGCAGTGCAGTATATGATGAGCACCAGTGTAGTGTGTGTTTGTGTGTGTGTGTGTGTGTGTGCCAATGTGGGGGCTGAGTTTCCCTGCGGCGGTACAACTGTCTCTGCAGTAGCAGCAGCCTGGATAACCAGTGCCTCTTAACTGAGTGCAAACATCTCTCGCCAGCTGTCTTCACCAACTATTTCAGTTAATCTGTCTCTATGTACTGGTGTTTTCAGAGTGTTTACACATTTTGTACACCTAAAAAGTGACTATACCAAATTATTTAGAAATAAATGGAAATTCAGTTTCATTTGTTGCTAGTTTGTGGTTGAAATTCTATTTAAATTTGGATGTGTATTTTTTGCTTATATAAAACTAAACTGAATTGAACTAGAAGAATGCTCTCAGTAGAGTGCAGACCTCCACCAAGGCTTAACAATCTCCCCACTTTACTTTCACACTCAACATTTTATTGGGTAGATGACATAAATGAGAGTTGCCTTTATATTGCTATGGCTTATCTAAATAATACATACTGATATCATCAGTAGGATATCACAAAGGGACATTTCAAATTACTCAAAACTTACCTTAAAATCACTTCCCGTTTACCATGAGTTTATCCGAAAATTTTATTGGATTTGGCTGTCATACAGTTTGGCCTATCAACTATCTAAACTGGACATTTGCCGTCGGTGGCTGGCAGTGAGTATATCCCCGAAATAGACCGAATCCTCAATGAAATCTTTTGACCATGCCCCTAATCTGGTCAAACATTTTGGCCTACCAACTGTCGGTTGGTAGAACAAAGGTAGAATCTGTAATGCCATCAAACAGAGACCTCTAGGCAAAAGAGCCCAGCTTGGCATTGCATTTTGTTTACATTTTGAGGTTTAGTGAGAATCACATGAACTGCCTAGGAGTAGGAAAAAAACGTGTCACAACGCTAGGATATCACCAGGTAACAACACATTTCAACTATCATCATGATCTAACAAGCTGCTGAGGAGTAGTTAACAATTTAGGTTTTGTGAGAACAGCGCCACCATGAGGCCAAATGATCCAAAACTTCACAGGCCTCCTTGCTATTGTAGGACAAACATATTTGTCAAGTGTGGTGCAAGACAGGCAAAGATTTCATTTCTCAAGCTCTTTGAGTTTATGTGTTTCTACTGTGATGGCTAAATCCTACGTGCTCTTTGATTTTATGTGTTTCTACTGTGATGGCTAAACCCTACGTACTCTTTGAGTTTATGTGTTTCTACTGTGATGGCTAAACCCTACCTGCTCTTTGATTTTATGTGTTTCTACTATGATGGCTAAACCCTACCTGCTCTTTGAGCTTATGTGTTTCTGCTGTGGCAGCCTTCAGCCTGGCAGCATCTCTGTCCAGCAGCTCCTGGTTCTCAGCATACCACTGGAGTCTCTTCTTCAGGGCAGCTATCTCCTCCCTGTGTCTGTCCTCCTGCACACGCATCTCAAAGCTCTTGTCCCCTGGCAGATGGATCAGACACAGAAACACTTTAATAGAATGGCATTCAGAGATGCCACGCCCATGCTACAGCACAGGTGGACCTGTAAACCCACACTACAGGACACGAATATTTAGGAGAATTACAAAGTAGACTGAGGAGACTCATTATAATATAGTGGAGTCCGAGTGTGGAACCCACGTCAACCTCATTCACGTCCCCACCTAGCATCCTTCAGTCACAAATCTTCTTGGTCCTTGATACTATGTACACCAATGGCTACAATCTGGCCTCAATCTGTGCCGTCGATCTTTGACCGATTTGAAAGAAATTCAATAGTGTGGGTCCTTGGCTGACTGTCAACCTATCCACAAAGGCTTAATTGGATAAGAAATGTGCAAGTTATTGTGGTTAAGGACACAAACACACAGATACGACTGATTACGATACCCCTTTGCGCTTCCTGTGTGGGTGTAACAACACACACTGTCAATCAAAGCAGAGATAATTTGAGGGGAACATTTATTTAAGTTTGTCGCTTTGGGGTTTTGTGTCATATATAGACGGTTTCAACTTGACAACATAAACATTCTAAATGGACTACATTTTATTTCCTGCGAGTTGTTGATATAAGCAAACACTACAATAGGAAATCAACTGCAGTCCAAACTGTTCCCTAGTAACACAATTCTACTGAAACTGTCTGTACTGACAGCTATCCAATGATTTTGATCCTATGATGACTCATGAAGCAACTGAGTTTTGATGCACTGCAACTGAATATCACTCTCATCACAATAATATTCGTACTGCCTTTGTTTAATGTTCTGGACACATTATACATCATACATTGTCTAAGCATAAGAACTGTGTTACTTTGAGGAATTTTAATCCCTAAACATTTCTGAAAGTCACTGAGCTTTGAGTGGTTAACAAGGATGCAGTGATGAAAGCCTGTTCTGCTTTCAAATCAACCGGAGTTGAACTGGTTTAATTAAATTGCTCTCAACTTAAACTGCTTGAATTTCATTCACTTCAATCATGTTTTCCCCAACTGAATGGAAGGGTTTGTTCAACTGAATTGAATATTCAATGTCCAATACTGTTACCATGCCCACTCAGTTCTGTGTCTGAATCTAGTCTAAAAATGGAAAAAGAGAAAGCTTGTTAATTATTAACAACCATCAGTGAAATAGAGGTAATGCTGAAAAAGGGATAAAAAGTGAGATGTGAAAAGTAGAGTTTGGCTGCAAAGACACTTGAGGCATAAGGCATGGATGTATTGTGTGTATTAGAATTACTTCTGGGGGAAAATACAGTTATTGACAGCATACGTGCAGGTTGCACGTTTCTCAGCCTGCTGTTGAGTAATACTTCACTGTTATCATTGTCCTTGGATTTTGCTCCGCATTTTCCAGGGACAGTTTTTTTTTTCTCTCTAACGAGTTGTTTGGCTATAAGACAGAGAGGGGACTGACTTCAACAGACGACGGCCCATTTCTTGAGGAACGGTCATTTCAAAATGAAAGGTGTGTTAGCTCTGCTGGTGTTGCTGTTCCATCTGTCTGGGGCTCCGGGAGAGTGCAAAGTGTTGCAGGACAGCGATGTCGCCCAACAAGGCGGTGAAGCGTGCATCGAGACAGAGGTTCCGACTAAGAGTTCAGACACCACCGCTCCTAACATATGGGATCAGCTGAAGGGTGTCAGAGACATGGTCCACAATTTGGAGACTGTCGTGGCAGAGCAGAGAGTGGAGCTGAGGAACATGGAAGCAAGACTGAGGGAAGGCAACAGCCTGGCAGAAAAACAGAGGGAGGAGTTGAGTGCCACCAAGATGGAACTCCAAGCCAAAGCAGGTGAACTGGAAGCCTTAAGGAGCAGAGTTGCAGCCAGCGAGAACGAGGTTGGACAACTGAACTCTCGCGGCACCGTGCTGGATGCCAGAGTCGCAGCCAGTGAGAAGGATGTGGAAGAGCTGAAGAAAGAGAATGCAGATAGACCAAAGGTGGCGTTCTCTGCTGGTCTGACCACTGCAGGAAATGTTGGACCCTTCAATACCGAGACTACACTGATCTACAGCCAAGTCATCACCAACACTGGCCAGGCCTATAATCTCCACACAGGCATATTCACAGCACCAGTGAGAGGGGTCTACTACTTCAGGTTTACATTCCTCAATTTTCAAAAATCACAAAATGGAGGTGTCAGACTGTACCACAATAGTAAGAGTATTATACACAACGCGGACTATAATACAGACTCTATGAATGAGTATGTATCAAATGCAGTTATTCTAGAGCTTCAGGAGGGGGATGTGGTATACACGCGTCTCCCTTCTGACAATGTAGTACATGATAACGGTGCCAACCATAGCACATTTAGTGGCTTCCTGCTATTCCCAATGTGAGAAATGTGTTGTGCTGAATTCAAAGAGGCTGAAAGTTACAAATGCTATATACTCCCAATTGCAAATGCCTTGTGCTCTGGATAGTTCTATCAGCCTAAAGTCCTTGAGGCAAAACGATACATTAATTTACATCTGTTTAATCAATTAGAAATGTTTCTGTTATGAATCATTTAATAATCAATATCATTGACAAATGCATTATTAAAAAAACCACTTGCTTCTTCCTTGTCCTTTTTCATTGCAGGCTGGTTTTACTTTGAGCTTCTTATCCTCAGGCTATTGACTGGGCTCAGTGATTTGCCCACAGTACTCCTAATTTTGGCTACTTGCTGTGTTGGTGGTTTTGGTAGAATAATTTTTGTTTATTCTTCTGATGCACATTCCTAAGTTGATTTGAACAAAGGCTCCTGCTAATTGCCTAAAATGCAAATGTGAATGTAATTTCATTAAAGGCTTTTTTACACCCGCACTGTGAGTTTGTGAGTGCCCCTCTAGTTTTTCTCTTTTTTTCTCGTTACTTTCTCTACACTTCAAGATATGGAATGAGTGGAGTGCTTGCATGTCTGCTTATTGGAGTCCCTACATCCAGTCTTACCTGAGGTAGAGACAACTTGGCCCTTGGCCAGGTCTCTCTCTTTCTTCATCAGATCAAGGTCTACTTCCAGGGCCTGCTTTTCCTGTTTCAGCCTGAGGGTCTCCTCCATCAGCTTGGCTTCATTCCTCTACACATAAAAAACACACAACTGTAAGAACAAAGGTGGGACTAAATCAGAGACAGACTGTAACTCATCTTGAAGTGGTTCTACTCACTTGTATTGTGTGCATCTGAGCCAACAGCTCTGTGATGCGCTGGGTGTGACCCAGGGTACATACTTTTCCTACAGTTCTAGGGGTATTGTTCAACTGCTCCCTGGTGAAAGATGACAATAAAAGGTTACATAAGAAACCATAAATGTGGTTGCATTTCCCAGTGTAGTTTTTTCAACTCTACATAGACAACTAGAAAACATTTATTTTTCGGAATGTATTTGCAAATACAACCCAGATGTGTTGTGTGTTAGGGCTGTTGGAGCGAATTTCGGGAGTCGAATATAATTCGAATAGTAAACATTTTATTACTAATCGAATGCTCTAATTACTATTCGCGGGCATGACAAAGATGCTTTCATGCTGCTTAACACTGCTAGCTACTTCAACCCGACGAGACCAACTGCAGGAGGTGCGCGAGAAAGTGAAAGAGGAGCTGACAGTTATTGCGGCCTATTTAAGTAACATCCACTTCCATTCAGCCAGCAATCGGATAAGTAGAACGCTGTGTCATGCATTGTTAACATTAGTAACAGTTTTTATTTTTCATATCGACCGCATCATGAAAGACACAATAAGCAAACACTATTAGAACAAATATCAAAATAGACCAAGGCCACTGATACTAAATCATAGGAA
>OMKL01137714.1:0-15598 GCA_900302295.1 Parasudis fraserbrunneri | reverse complement strand
CACACACACACACACACACACACACACACACACACACACACACACACACACACACACACACACACACACACACATTCCCCCGTGTAATTAGAGGTGTATTGATCAGTTGCAGGGGGCCTGCAGGCCTTCCTCCCCACATTAGCCTGATCAATAGATGTGATGTTCATCCAACCGTGAGTTCCCTCACACTCGTACACACATGATCCCAGATGGCAGAGTGAGATAATTCTCAGTCAGCGTTACCTCCAGAGGACAAACGTGGCTATATACTGACTATTTAGCTATAATTTCTCAATTATTTTCATCCTTTTCAAATTCAATTGAAACCCTTGCCCAAAGACATGCATGCTAGGCAGGGACCACGAATGAAAATTAGGTCATAAGTTAACTCCTTTTAACTTTTTTTTAACTGTTTTTTGTGTGTGTGTGTTTGTGTGTGTTCTTATTTACCTTAGTACGTTCTCTTCCAACCATTGCCGTGTGCTGTTGACAACAAAGAAACTTCCTGCGTGGGGTTAATAAAGTTTTCTCTCACTGTAACTCTTATCTACTACTTGGAACAGACTTCAAAAACTCTGAAGCTACAGAACCTTATTACCTTGTCTGATTTTAAAGTTCATGTCACGGACTTAGTCATGTCTGAATTGGGAGTTTGCAAATGCCTGGATACATAATGCTGATGATATAATGTTAATGACATGGTGGTGCTTGCTTAACTTATTCTTTTATCCTTTTGTCTGTTTGTGTTCTGTCCTGTATGTTGTATCTTGGTTTATTATTTTTATTGCTGCCATTTTGGTCAGGTCTTGCTCGTAAAAGAGATCCTTGATCTCAAGCATTTTACCTGGTTAAATAAAGGTCAAATAAAAAAATAAAAAATTATCTTATAACTGCATCCATTTGGAGATTTATTCACAGTTCAAAGTCCGCAGACCCTATACTGTATATGGATGAACTCTTCTTATTTATTGTTATTACAGGGAGCACTGTGCACTTTCAGGGCAGGGGATTTGTTTACATTTGCAGAGCCTGCAATTAATTTACAAAGCTTATTTACTATAGCCTACATATAATTCTTACAATTATTCTTTCATAACTTATGTAAACATAAATCAAAACAGTATCATTTTGAGGCATTATGAACCAAATGTAAACCTAGAATATGTTTGTAAACAAAATTAAAGATCCTGCCGTGCACTGTTTCACATCAGTGAAACAGTAACTTTTCAGGTAGCTTTCTAGCTTCAAATATATTTCCAAGGACTCAATTTGAAAGCACAGTTTGTTTTTCAGGTATCAAAATATACCTTAGTACCTTTTATCACTTCTCTGACTGTCCCAAAACTACATTGTGCACCTTTACGGTTGCCGCTAATCAATGTTCTACACTTATCTCATCTGTAAATTGCTTTGCAGAGATCTCTCATTCAAATGTTATTATGTCTGTTGTAAATATTGACTCACTGTGGATTCATATAAATACGGTATAAGTAAGATATAAATGAATGAATGCATATGAATGAATATATTTTCAATAGTGTAAATTGCATCTCAGGGTAATATGTCAGGATACATGTGTAGTCAATGTGACCTTTGGTTGTCAAGGTGACCTCTTGTCCTCAGTTCTGTAATCCTGTCATGATTTGTGCATTCACAAGGAGTGTGGGCTTCTAACATGTGTTAACTTCACATACCTCTGTCAGATGTGATTATGAATGAAGGGTGTAGTTTTTTAACCTGTGGATAGGTGAAACAGGATATATTCAACAGATCTTGTATGAAGCTGATTCAAGACATATTACTATATATTTAATTTCAACCTTATCTCAGCTCATAGCTTTCATGATGTGCTATAATTAGGTTTGGGCCAGGTCTGTAGCATGTAGGAGACTGTATTCTGATTAGCTAACTTCTGTAAAAAGGTTGGATAGAACACAAACACACAAAAGACAGATAGGCCTGTGTCAAGATTATATACTAAAAAAAGGAATTTGTGAGAATTTGTAAACTATAAACGTTTGCGCCAGGAATGTTTCCAGCATACAAGGATCTGATCTGTAATACTGCAGAAATATCACTGTCATCCAATATTACTCCTTTACATCCATCAAACGACATCAAGAGTGTGCTATACTACTTCATACTATTTAAAAAACATGGAAAACATCAGTTATTATATTATTTTAGACACACATCAGAGGCACTGCATTATAAGACCGACAGTGCTCGTTTGTGACATCACTCATACGTCAGGCTGAGGTTGAGAGAGCCAATAGAACTTGAATGGATAGAAACGTCTTTTCCTAGTTTCATGGTAATCTCCTTTGGTACACTATAAGATGGCTGCCATGCAATCTTCTACATTTCTCACTCCTGTACACATTCTTTGTTTATCTCACAGATTCCATGAAGAAATTGTCATTTAACCCACTAAAATCTAATGATTACCAAAATGAGGTTTAATACAGCATTGGCATGTTTACTTCCAACAAGCATTTTACTGAACGTGAGAGTTTGTGGGTCTTTTTTCTTCACATGGTGAGACGTCAGGTGGATCAGTAGACAGGTGCCAGACTCTGTAGGAATATGTCTGATATTTAGTTGCTGTAATGACTGATGGCTGAGTTTTGATAACGTTGTTGACATCAACATTGTTTTATGTGTAGACAGTGCATGAGATTCCCATACCAACACTATCAAACACTCTATGGCAGCCATTTTATTGTGTACCAGCCAGATGATCATTCATGAATGTTTATTTGAATGGGAATAACCATTCTATTAATTCAAGCTCTGTGACTGAGCTTCTCTCCGTTGCCTCTATACCCTCTCTGCTACAGCACTGACCTTGTGAGCTCACCAGGGCGGAATGATAGCCCTCTGATTGCTCAGGCCTAATTGTGAGCCCTGAGGGGAGCATTGTAATCTGGAACCCAATGGATGGTGGGGGAGAGTGGCGGAAAGAGGGAGAGGAGAGGGGAGGGATGTAAAGGGCAAAAGAGTGCTATATGTGAGTAAAAAAAAAAAAGTATCCAGTCCTTTACATGACAAAACTGCACATGGGGGGAAATACATGAAAATACAGGAAAATAGACTTATTTAGTCTTATTCCAAATAAATTATCTCAACACTTTAAAAAAAACAACTTAAAATGAAAGAATAATGGGGTAAATAACTGATATATAGGACTAATATAGTCTTATTTAAAAATAAATGATCTCAACATTTCAACCAGACTCTAGTATCCCAATTGGCTTCAGTACATTAAAACAAAATCCACGTCGAGCCTGTCATGTAAACAGAGTTACTGAGGGTTGACTCAACACTATAGTAGGGTGTTAAACCAAACTGCTGTGTGTGGTGGTTGAAGGAACAAGGCCGTTGGCAGAGTTCCACAGATCAGCATACTGGTGCCAATAACCACAATATGACCTGAAGTATGTTATTGTTTTTATACAAAGGACCTTTACAGTATGAAGAGTGCATATATACATTTTATAATAGTTTTCAAATATTGTTTCAATGTAATTTTAATTGGATACTGTATGTTCATTTTGGTCCTCCACAAACAAGAAATAGTTCTGTGTTGCTAAGCAATAATCATCCTTGTTTGCTTCCTTCCAACATCCATCCAATGACATGAGAGTTGATTCATGACTTATAGATAACATATAAATAAGGCAGAGTGATGTTGTTTAAATTGTAAATTATAAGTTAAGGGGCAGTTCACCCAAAATAAAAAAATAAATAAAAATAAAAAGTCCTCTTACCTGCGGTGCTGTCTATCCATCCAGATAGTTTTGATGATATCTGCACTTAGATATCTGCCATAGAGATGTACCCAAATACAATGGAGCTGAATGGCATTGGGTGTGTGGCACTCAAATAGCGATGTCTCTTTCCAGAAATTATGACATGGTTACTCAAGATAATCCACATACCTTGTTGTGAACAGTTTCATTGAATTATTATGGGGCGTGTACTTTGGTAGAAAATAGTTCTCAATGAAACTGTTCAAAACAGGTCTGAGGAGTAACTGTGGCACATAGGATACTTATATGTAATTAAATGCTCACTTACTTATATGTGTTATTTTATATGTATTCACTTTATTTTCATGTTTACAGACAACCGCCATTCAATTTCAAGCATTGGCGTGATATCACCTATGGGTATATAACCTATGGGCTTGCACTGTGTTCTTTAGTTGGCAGTAAACACCTTATCATACCAGTGAAGCCACTGACTGACCATTTTCCATTTATTCTTTCAGGTGGGTAAATGTCACCTAAGCACTTATACATGTTAGTGGTAGTGTAGTCAGTCTGTCTATATTGTTGTGTTCAAAGTAGTGTGCTTTGTTACATTGCTGGAGTTAAATGTCAATGCTAGGTAGACTAGTGGAAACAACTGTCATTTATGCTAATGTAGCTTACTCCCCAGGGATTAACGTTTTTTTTTTCTTATAATTTTGACAATATACCTTGTAACACATTGACTAAGGTCCTAAGGGATATGACTGTTGGTAGCTGTAATTGGTTTTGTTTAAAAATGTCAAATTGTGATTTTATGGTTTATTGTTGTTTGGAAGATTAAGCTAAGCTAATATCGGCTAACATCAGCTGGCAAGCCATTCTGCTGAATGGGTGCCATTTGCTTGTTTCCAATTAAACTTAATTTAAAAAAAATCTTTTTTCAACACTGAATCTAATAACACACATATTTAACTATTCAAAATGTGTATTGGTCAATCTCAGGAAACTTTATTTATTTATTTTTTTTTACAAGGTTTTTAAGCGGAATCTGTTTGCATTTTTCCCTGTCCTGTTACCAACTCTCAAGTCATTTAAAAAGCATGTTTAAAAGCATGTCAACTAATTCCTTTGTTTTCCCCTCAAAAGTGTTTATTTTAAAGAAATGGTTGGTTACTTGTTCAAATACTTGATATTTGTGACAAAAAAATACTTTCTACAATGTTAAAATAAGCAGGGTCTGGATCCATGATTCTGATTGGCTAGTAAGCGTCACGTGACCTCCATTTTGCGGGGTAAATCACACAATCTATCCCGCTTGGGACCGCATTTCAGGAACTGTCAAACAGACCAACTGGTCGGTGCGCATTTCACAACTATGTGTCTTTTTTTTTAATAATATCTTGTAGTCTAACTGTTGTAGAAAAGCAATTAACCCCAAGAGGAGGGGGTAAATGGGTGGATTTACGCCCGGTTGTACGTCCAAATCCCTCGGCTGCGCCTCGGGATCCGACTATACAACCGGGCGTAAATCCACCCATTTACCCCTTCCTCTTGGGGTTAATTGCTTTAATATATATGCATGCAAGTTGTATTTTTCTAAAAAAAAAAAAAAGTGCAAAGCCATTATTTTCCTTTTAAAGTAGACCCAAAACTCAAGTTTATAAAAATGTTTATCATGTAATTTATTAAACATTTGGCTAAATGATGGACCAAACATAATTGAAAAAAATAGATCGTTTAGATATAGATCGTATAGATCGTTTGATACACTCATCAGACTCATCCACAAATGCTACAATGGGAAAGTCTAAGGACTCCTTTTGTAGCATTTGTGGATGAGTCTGAGTGTATCAAACGAGCCCTATTTAAATGGGCTCAGAGAAGTCACCAGCTGTAGTCAATCATAATCACTCACAGGAAGTTAAGAGGCCATGCCACAAAGCTAATTTGATTGACACAACTTTCTACATTACCAAAATTTATCATTCAAGTTGCTGTATGTATATCTGACCCAGCAGATTCTGTCACATTTTCAGAAGTCTCATAATAAATTCATAAAAGAACCAAAATTCATGAATGTTTTTTGTGACAAAGAAGTATGTGTTCCAATCATTCCATCACAGAAAAATGAGCTGTAGAAATCATTGGAAATTCATGACTGCCATGATATACATGTTCTTTACAAGTGTATGCAAAATATGTGTGTGTGATCTCTCCCTCTCCGTGTGTGGCCATGTGTGTGCCACAGGCACTGGATTGTATATCTCATAGTGGGGGGAGACGAAGGGGAACTATCACTGTGTAAATGTTTTGTAAATTGTTGTGAAAGATGATTAGAGAGCTTGTCAGTTTGCTTTTGAAGCTAGCTGAAAAGAGTATGTTGCTAGGGAACCAGCTGCACAGTGCACCAAGAAGCTGACGAACTGGCACAGACCGATGATGTGTTGGCAACCTTGTAGGACCAGTGCTTCTAGTTAGCAAACCCCTTCCACACACTGGAAAAGATGAATGAAATAGCTGGAAGACCACTTCCTCAAATCAAATTCATGAAGAAATACCAGAAGGTGAGAGTTCACTGTTGATTACTTTGTAGATATAAAATTAGCTAATCGCTAACGCTAGCTAGGTATTTTCAAATGGCTTCACTCACTTGACTTGGTGCTTTTCTAATAAGTGTGTGTGTGTTTATTTATTTCCCCTAGATAATGCGGTGAGATACTGGCACTTGGAGCCACCTATACTTCTCCAAAGCACCTGGACCAGAAGCAGCCCTGCTTCTCTCTACCTCTAGTCCAACACTAAACATTTAATGGAGTTCACACTCATTACTTTCTTGCTTTCTTATTTTCAAAAATGCATTCCCTCACTTGGTGCTATTCTCTCTCTTGCGTGTTTCCCCCCAGATAATAGCATCAGTCCTTGATGATATGTAGGGTTAGTGGAGATGGTGCACACTTGCTCCTTATGTAGGCTACATAACCTTTACTGTCTGACATCTGTATGTAGCGTAATTATGTTTGTTACTGAAATATGGTCTGTATTTGTACAAGTATATCTGGATAACTGATTACCTGTATATGCCAGTGAACATACATTATGTGAAATATTATTTTATGCATCCATGTATTTTATTTCTATGCCATTTCATTGCATAGTTGTGCCAACAATGTTACAATTTCACTTCTGGGATAATAAAGTTATTATCTTTCAAAATGCATTTCCTCACTTTTCCTATTCCATATCCCTTTATAGTGAAATCTATTTGACCTTGTCCTCAACTTTTTGAGTCACCAGCCGCCACTGGTTACAGTTCATTTTCATGCATATTTATACATATAATTATAATGTACTGGGGATAGAAATGGCACCCATTCAACGGAATGGTCCTGGCACTTGTTGCCATAGCAATGATAAACATTCAGGTAGTGGGCTGAAGGAATGTAAACAGTGATCAAGCTACATTGCATATAGCAGAGAATGTATGGTTTTAATATTGTTTACCTACAGTATAAAATAAATTAGTTTAACTTGTAATCCTTACTATTGAATTTATAGTAAATCTTTGAGTTCATTTATTGTTTTCTATATACATGTACTCGTCATAAGAATGGTAGGTTAGATAATATAATAGAATGAGAACCCTTAAAGAGATATTTCACTTCGGTAGAACTTGCCAAAAATCAGCAGTCTTGCCTCTATCTAAAGTCATATACAAGTAAGCTAGTGACCACTGCTGTCCCTGTCATCCACTGTCAACACCACCATTCCTCCAGGGTATCAGGCTCCTGATTCACTTCCATTAATTTTGAGGACCAAGTCTAAATATCATGCTTCTTAAATCATAGAACCCCATAATGTAAGCACAAAAACATATATAGGTAGACCTAGATATACCATATACCAACACCATAATCCCCTCCAAACTCATCACCAAACTCAGGGACCTAGGACTAAGCACCTCCCTGTGTATGTGAATACTTGACTTCAGACCTCAGGAGATTGGTAGTGGGCAGCCACACCTCATCTCCCCTCACCCTCAACACAAGCACGCCCCAGGGCTGTGTTCTGAGCCCCCTGCTGTACTCCCTGTGCACGCTTGACTGCATAACCACTTTTGGGTCCAACATCATTGTCAAGCTTGCTGATGACAGGTGTGGTAAGACTGATCTCCAACGATAACAAGGCCTACCTGGAAGAGGTGGGGTGCCTGACTCGGTGGTACCAGGACAACAACCTCCTCCTGAATGTCAGTAAGGTGAAGGAGATGCTAGTGGACTATGGGAGGAAGCAGGGGAGGACCTACAGTCCTCTAAACATCGATGGGTTGGAGAGGGGGGACAATTTCAAATATCTTGGAGTCCAGATCACCAAAGACCTGACATGGACAATAAACACAGACGCTGGTGAAGAAGGCACGGCAGAGACTGTATCACCTCAGATGTGAGGAAATTCTGAGTGTCTCCCCAGATACTTCTGACATTTTTTATACATGCACAATTGAGAGCATCCTGACCGGAGATATCACTGCCTGGTATGGGAACAGCACCATGCAGGAACGAAAGGCCCTGCAGAGAGTGGTACGGTCAGCAGAACGTATCAGAGGAGTTGCACTCCCACACCACCAGGACACCTATACCAGGCAGTGCAGGACCAAGGCCAGGAGAGTCCTGAAGGATCCCAGCCACCTGGATAATGGCCTCTTCTATCTGCTGAGGTCAGGAAGAAGGTACCACATCCATAAGGCCAACTCGGAGAGGCTCAGGAGGAGCTTCTACCCTCAGATACCCTTCTACCCTCAGGTGTACAATTCATCTGCTTATATCCTTGTTACATTTGACAGCTCATGCCATCTTTGTATACATATTATTTATATTTCTTTATATATTTACTTGATCTACTTTATTCTAATTATTAAGCACACTTAGGAGCCAGCAAAACATTTCACTGCACATTGTACCTGTATGACGGAGTATGTGACAAATAAACTTGACTTGATATACTGGATCCAAAACCAGTCTTATGACAAAATCCTCACTGATATCAGCAGGCTGACGTGTATCTAATGTGTGGATTAGGGAACATTTTGAAAACGATGTCATGCTGACGCCTCATTGTTTTTAACCTTGTCATTAAAACGTGTTGTTCTCGCCTGTCACGTTTTTCCCTGGGGGAGCTTTGAATCCCTTCAGATCCTTTCACCTGTATTGCACTGCCATCTCATTTCAATCTCCCCGTCTAAATAACATAAGATTGTGAGCTGTCCATAAGCAAAATGATAAAATTGCCTGAAGCCTTTGTTATTATATCTTATATTATTAATCTACATGAGTTCATATGCCTCAACTCCCAACATGGCCAGGCTTTATTTGAGCTCTTTTTTAGTTTTGGGGTGTATAACAATATCTATAAATGTAACAATTTTTGCAGGAAAATGTGTTTATACAAGAATCCATTTCATATATGGAGACCTTAGAGATGAGGAAAAACATTGCAATATTTTGCTCTACCTCCGGTAGGGACATCTAAAAAATTAAAATAAATAAAGCCCTTTTTGACAGTTTGTCACTAGGCTATTAGTTAAGAAGTGTTAGACCTTTGGCTGACTGTTAGATGTTTGGCTTCCCATACGGGAGAGCAAGGTTCAAATCCAGAGTACTGTGCAGTCGAACAAAAGTGTCTGCTTCAAGAAATGCACTGACAGACTTGGGACTTTTCTGGAAATCAAAATTGTTGTATATAAACCAAATTCTCGTTGTCCAGTATGCAGCAGCATACACAATCATTCGCACTCACACAAAACTAAGGGCTAACATTTTATTACATCAAAACAGACACTTAACAGTTGGTTTTACAGGAGCACTAGGTTTGGTCAGCACATATACTGTAGGGCCACAGCTTTTCTAGGGTAACCAAGTGAGGATGATAGGGAACGACAGTCAGGCTCTGGGCTCTCTGATTGGTCGATACTGGTGGTGTGTATGCATGCGCGTACACACACACACACACACACACACACCCTAAGGGAGGGTCACTAAGAAAAAGAAGCAAAGACAAGGTTAGCTGCGATTATTCAATATCTGTCTGTGTGTGTTTCTGTGTTTGAAGGAGAGAAGCTATCCAACAAATAGAGGAAATCCACCAATAAGAAAGGGCAGCGAGGTAAAACACTTATGTACAACAACAGAGATTGTTACAGGAGGGGAACAGATGTGCAAAGACTGCATAAAAAGTCAGCTTTTGAAAGAGAAGCTACCAAATTAAAGAATTAAAGAGGAAGCAACAATTGTCCAAAAGGATTTTGCAGATTTCTCTCCTTGCTTCCTTTTTCTTCCTGTTTTCCACTCAGCTGTTCCTGAATCTCCATGCTGTCCCCTGTTCACATGAAAAGAAGAAAATTCTAATGATTAAGAAAATAATTATATCAAGCGACTTAGGGTTACAATCTCTTCTACAGACCTACATTGCTATGGATACTTTCAGCAATGCTTATCATTTCGTCAAAGGAGTTGGACAAAACAATATAGAGCTGGGGAGTCATGTGATAGTTCTAAGACCTGCCTGGTTCCAGAAGAGTTTTGCCTATAGTCTCTACTACAAGGACTTTCTTAAGGTAGCTGGGTTCATACAGTTCCACTTATTCAATTGGTCTGAAATTTGATGGGAGCAGAGTTGAGCATAATTAAATGAAATTTGAGAAAAACAAGAGAAAAGTCATGGCTATAAGACTGTGTACCTAATGGTGCTAAATGCACAGGAACTACAGTTTGCATCGAACATTTCAAGACCAGTCTTGAGCGAAAGCTGTGTAACAGAGGATTAATTCACCAAATCAAAATAGTCAAAACAACAGACAGAATACACTATTGGAATTACAAACTCATGACTATGACTCAGATTGTTTTTCAATACCGTAGTTTTTGTGTTTTGGATGTGAATTTTCATAGCAATCACTGAAAACAAAGATGGCAGTGAATGGCGCGATAGCAAATGACACGACAAGGGATACCAACATCAGAGTTGTTGTGCTCTTGTGATTGGTTGAAGATCGGCAAGGCTTATGGGTATTGTAGTAGATGTCATGGAAACGAGTAAACATTATGATATAAAATACATTTTCTCAAAAATTAAAGGTCCCATATTCTACGTTTGAAGTTTTTTTTGCTGAAAATACCACTCAGATTATGCATACTAGCATGCCTCTATACCCCTCTGTTCTATTCCTGTCCTTGACAGGCTGTTTCTGTGTGCACGACACATGCACAACCACACACAAACTGGAACAGGAACTGCGGTGCGTGCCTGGCTCACAAAATTCAGATCAAACTGTCAAACTAGGCATTGAAGATCAAATATGAATTAAGATCCAGCAATTGCATATCCTATTTCTAGACTAAAATGTTGTCTGAAACATATTTTAGTGAGCCGTTAAAGTGGAAAAGAGACATTTTGTCTTGTTTCAATAGGGAGGGTTCTTGTCACAGCTGAACTGCAAAAAGTACATATTTCACATATTAATATTTGTAACACTAAAATAATGAAATAATCTATGCCTCTGTTAAAGATTATGAACCTATACAATATGGTTTGGCCCAATCGGACAAGCCATCCCCAATCAACTGGTCTTTAGTCTGAAATACATCCACGATTTTAGGCTAAGTCAGAAACAAACACACACACACATTAATCATTAACTTTGAAACCAGGATACTGTTGGGAATCGATTTCACAATCCAATTTAGCAAGGTATCTCCCAACATATTGTGTTTATTATATGCTGTACATTCACACCCATTTTCTCTCTCTCTCTCTCTGAGTAAAATTATTAAGTCCCCTAAAGTAAAGCAAAAATACCTTAAAAAGTTAAAAAATTTATGTTGCTTTCGATTTGGGAACATTTAGTTTGTTTATAGTGGTGACTCGCAACCCCCTAGTGGTCAGAAAATCATTATTGCAACTTTAAGCAGTTACTCTCCACTCTCACTTGGTCACTCATCCACTCACTCACAGGGCCTAAGGCACCATCCATCTAATAGAGAATTTGTGGGAAGATTTGAATGAATAAATAGATCAGAGTAAAACATTTAAATATGTTGGGTCCCCCCCTCCTAATATTATGCCTCAAGATTGAATATATATGCATCTGTTTTTTTCTATTGGTTTTCATTATTTTTACATTGTAATCATGTTGCTCTGGCTTTTTGAAAGAACAGAAATAAAAGGATGTTTGCATGTGGAAGGTGACATATGCATATTGGTGTGATGTTAGCTGGTAATGAGTGATTAGAGCTGTGTGCCGGGGGGATTAATCCTGGTGAGGGTGCCAGTCTAAAATCTTGCCTAAGACACCAAAAGTCCAGGGCCAGTACTACCCACAGACCCACTCGCTCACACAAAGTATATTTTATGATACCTCATCTCCTTTTTGGAGCCTCGGCCTTGGCTTCCTCTGGTTTTGGGGCCTCAGCTTTGGGTGCTTCTGGTTTGGGGGCCTCTGCTTTGGGTGCATCTTGTTTTGGGGCATCTTCTTTAGGAGCTTCTGCTTTAGGGGCCTCCTTAATCACTTCATCACCACACAACTTCCTTTGAAAACGAGTTAAATAATAAAGAATTTAAGAAATAGGCAAGGATGGAGAATCCTCTCGGGGAGCTATGCAGAGAATATAGGGTATAAGGTTTAGACTGAGTAAATCAGTGTGGAGTGAAGAAGAGAGAGCACTCTTCTTCTCAGTCATAGTTAGAGTCCAACATAGTAGTTACTGTACCTGCCCTCTTCTGAATCTTTCTTCACAAAGTCGCACACTTTGCTCCGCTGCGTTATCTGGTCTTTCAGAGATGCCATCTCTGCTTCCCAGCTTGCCTTCTGCTTCACAAATTCAGCTGCAGGTAACAGGCATATCACAGGAGGAAGTTGGAATGTTTGCACATATTAAAATAAGGGTTAGTGCTAGCAGTTGCATAGCAATTCCTCAATTAGCTAGATGAGAAATGCAAATTAATTTATGACAGTATGTGTAAAGTGCAAGAGGGGAAGAACTACTATGATATGTTTCAATGTCTCTTGCCATAATCTCTTGTATCCAAGATACAAAATGAGCTTCGGTGTTAAGGCCCAAAATACACTTACCATTGACATTATTGCCTTCTGACTCCACTGCTGCCAGCTCATCACTTAGGTGTTTCTGAGTGAGAGGAGAAACACAACCAGACAATATGAGTACACTAAGACAAGGATAAAACTTCTCCATACAGACCACAACTTCACAAGTGACTTTGGCTGAATCCCAATCTCCACACTAGACTCAAAAACGGAGCCCTTGTGGACTTGACTGATGTATTTCCAAGTTGTCCAGGAGGATGCAAAGGTTCTGAGTAGGAAGAGCATTTGGAACAGCTCTACCCCTCTCAATCAGCAAAATCAACATCAGCTGTGCAGGACAGTGTCAGCAACCTAAGACCTTGGATAAAAATAAATTGAATTAACAGACAACATGAGAGCATGAATGTGGGTTTATAATTAATCAGTCTGAATTAAGGTTCTGCATACACATATAAAATGCATATATACAGAAAATGAAATGGCAAGCTACAGGTTAATAAAATAAGGAATATCATATATAGGTTTACACAAATCTTTTTATTTTATTTCAATTTGATCTTTATGGGTTATGATGATTTAAGTTAAACAATGCATTGGAATAACATAAAAATTTTTTTTTTTAAAAGGTTGTTACGGACTTGCTGAAAATCAGCATAGAGGGCACAAAAAGTCAGCAGCAACCCTCATGGACTTGCTGAGTTTGCCATGGGACAGCCCTGTGTGGCCTCCCAACCTTGACAAGAACACACCTCAAAATCTGTAGGTCCAGACAATGGGATTCAAATGAATGCTTCGCATTCTATTCAAAGTTGGAGGTCGGAAGCTCCCAGTTGGGAAATCAGAATTACGACCTCAGTGCATTTGAATGTCCAGCTTGGAAATACCAAGGGAAAAAACATAGATATGTAAAATATGTAGTTTATCGAAGGGAGAAGCACGTGACCCTGCAAGAAGCTGGCATTTGTGTGGCTGGTTTCTGAGCATGATATACAGTATGCTGGTGTTGATGAGAATCTAGCTTCAATTGTCTTCTAAAGATTAAAACATGTTGTTTACAGTTTAATAGTGTATGCCGCCATGTTGAAATGACGTCAGATAACTGCATCTCAGAAAAGTCGGAGTTGAGAGACCATGCCGGAGTTTCCTACTTGGAATTCTGGAATTCCGAGGGCCGTTTCGATGCATTTTTACTGGTAGGAGGTCAGATTCTTTCTAGTTCCGACTTCAATGGAATGGACCACAAGACCATCTAACATAATGACCACTTCTGCAAGGACACCCCTGCTGCTCCTCTGTTGCTGTTCAACTGGCTATGCTCATTAGATCCACCAGATAAACAACTTCATTTTAGTGTGATTTAACAGGCCAGCTAGCACATTGGTCTGAGTGGAATACTTTCCTCTTCTTAGTGCACTCAAGTGTATGAGCACTTTAATTCCCTTTCATTCTCTTTCACTCTCTCTACTACTCTGCATGTCTCTTCCTCCCTTATTAACAGTACAGTGGGCTTCTCATTTCTTCCCTCTACCTTTTTGTATGATAATTCCTATCACAGGCCAGGCTCTTTTCTGGGGCCTGAAAGATGCCTTAAACCAGTGGTTCTCAAGCTGGGGTCTTTGGTCCCCAGCCAAATTAGGAGTAGTTTAATTTCACTATTGTTTTATTTGATTAACTAGAAGTTAGTCCAATGAGAGAATATATAATGTGTGACTATTCTGATCATAGATTTCACTGTCTCTGTTGTCTCCTCAGCTACAGAAAAGACAGCTATGTAATTCTGGATTCAATTTTATCCAACAACAAAAATCTGCTCAGACGAGGATCTGTGAGATTAACTTTCATCAAATGGGGGTTTGCAGCCTAGTATGTATCAATTTGGGGAACCTTGACAAGAAAAAGTTTGAGAACGACTGTCTTAAACCACCCATCCCAAGCCTCTCATCCTCCTTCTCTCCCCCCCTTTCCCCATTCCTCACCTTATCTCCCTGGCAAGCTTCGTCTTCACTTTTCTTCTGCTTCTCTGTGTCCTGGAGGGCGCCGACTTGGGGCTCCAGCACCTTCACCTCAGCACTGGTCTTCTCCAGAAGTGTCTGAAATCCTCTCATCTCTTCTTGGTACTCTCCAAGCACGTCTTGAGTCACACGTAGTTTAACATCATGGAATCTACCACGTTTCTGTTCTTTTTCTTCCTCCTTTTTCCGTATATTCACCACCCCAAACAGGGCCACACTTACTAGTGCTGTTAAAGCCACCAAGACTATATACAGCTTCATGCTGCTCACCGGTATGCGTCTACTTTAGATTATGCTTGTTTATGGATGCAAAATTTACCTGAAAAGCAGGAGTTACTGTAGCGACTTTATGATTTCCATGTAGGATACAATATATAAAGAAGTTAGCAAATCCCCCCCGAGTTCCAAGCTGATCTGGCCCCTTTGCCCTTAGTCACTCCTCTTGGTTATTTCAGTTTATGCATTCCTGATGCTCCAGGTGAGTGGATTACTTTAGCTCCTCTGGTCTCTCGCTTCAGTTTCCTGAGAAAAGAACAGAACAGATCCTCGCAGCTCACTTGACAGAAGCACTGGTGTTACTGAATGACAGAAAGGAGAATGAAGGAGGAGGGAAGTGGGAGGGAGGGAGGGAGACAGGACAGGTGAACACTATTGTCACCCGTCATGTGTTCCTGGCTTTGGCCCTGCCCACTCGCTACAGTCAGAAAGAAATCAAATACCAAGATACCTTGAAT
>OMKL01137711.1:0-11866 GCA_900302295.1 Parasudis fraserbrunneri | reverse complement strand
TTGCTCTCTACTGAGCGCACTTTTCTAGTTAGCTATTGTGTGGAGGTAATTCTTTCTTCTCAAAACTACCCGATGCCGCTTTAATTCAACGTTACAAATGTAACCACACAGCAACCTCTCATATGTGATACAGCAGGAAGCCAGTGAAGGTGTTATGTCTGATCATGTTGTCCATCAGCTGGTGGCCACAGGGCAGTACCATATGAACCATGTCTCCCACCTCGAGTTGCAGAGCAGAACCATTGGATGCATACTGTGGACAGGATGAATCAGTGTGTTCAACATTATACAGAATTTGCTTTTGGTTCTTAAACATGTATACGCCATTGCTGCCGGTGTGCCAGTCGCCGAAGGTGACTCTGAGGTAGTAGACTCCTCTCACTGGGGCGGTGAAGACACCTGCAAAAGAGGGCAGAAATACTGAGACACTGCAAAGAAAAGCAACACCTTAACATGTCCTTCAAACGGATAGTTCTGATTTTTGGAACCCTCGCCCTATTTGCTACTTACCGATGATTAGGGTTGGGTACAGAGAACCGAGAAGTATCGGTGCCAACATGGTTGGTACTACTAGGACCAAATTACCATTTCGGTGCCTCATTTCGGTGCCACACCATATGCATAACAATCATCCATGACCCTCTTGTAGTCGGAAAAGGTGCAGAGCACTTTCTTCTCTACTGCCCAGCCGGCCAGTGCACTTTGACAGTGACTAACAGAGCATCATCATGTCAAAAGTAAAATGCTCTAAAGTATGGCTTCACTTTACTAAAGCAGAAAATGACAGCAGTATGTATAACAAGTGTAATATATCTATTTCATGTAAATGAAACATTTGACACTGCACAACATAAATAAAAGGGCTGACAGTTGTACCATGTTTGACTGCCTGAGAAACCCGCAACAAGAGCCCTTCGTCAGCCATCAGAGAGACAAACGACAACAATGAAAGTAGTGTCTCCTCCGAGTCCGCAGGTTAGTAATAGTGAAGTAATGAGGTAACGTAAGCTACAAATTACTGAACTGCTAACTGTCTAGCTTTGTGTTGCTGATCAATAATGTTTAGCCACACTAGTGTTAGCTAGCGTTAGGTTCCTACATTATCTTTAGCCTCCAGCAGCCAAACTGAAGTTATTGCTGGACAAGACAGTGTGACACCGCTCGCGTTAGCAGTGTCACCGGGCTGTGACCAAATTCATGGTGAAGGGATTGCATCCCTTTTCTACTGTGGAATGCCCGTGGTTCAGGTAATTACATGTACCAGTAGCTAACCTAACGTTATGTTGTCCTTGCTATTTCATTATTTTCTTCCTCTGTAATTTAGTAGAAAATGTAGCTAGTGTGATGGGAGAGGGATTAGGAATGAATGGGGATTTTGCAGCTGTGATGTTAAGAAGACTACTTAAAGAGGAGAGCTATATTCTGTTGAAATAGTTACATTATCGTGAAATAGGACAATGTAATTATTGTTTGTTATGTATGTACTCAGTAAAATAGAATCTCCCAAAGACTAATTGATATTTTAAAATGGTTTTACAAGTGTCTTGAATCCTCGCTACCACCCCCCTTCCTGGGACCTGGTGGCAAATACTCTCATCCCTGCCTGGTATTCTGTTGAGAAACAGAATATACTTATGGAGTTGGCACAAGTGAAAAAGGCTGCAATTATATGTGATGGGTGGACCAGCCTGGCACAAGATTACATCACAGTAACAGTGCACTATGTTGGCCAAGGCAATTCTAAGCAGAAAGTGCTTCACACCAAAGCAGAGTCTCAGACAAGGTTAGTGGTAGCTGGAGAAGTAGATGTCATTCTGGAAGAACTTGGATTGAAGAGCAAGATTGTGGCTGCCACAGTTAACAATGCTGCCAATATAGACATTGCACTTAAGAAGCTTGTAATCAGAAAGGTGGGATGCTTTGCCAACACTCTGAACCTGGAAGCACAAAAGCTGTACAGCAACAACTCCATTGGCATTGCCAGAATCAGAGCAGTCATTGTCTGGTTGAAGAGATCCTCCATGGCGAAGGTCGTTCTCCATGAGAAACAGCGAGCCCTTGGTAAGTCATTTAAGCCTAAATTTCAATATCATCATTACATCATCATCATCAACCTTTATTTTACCAAGCAAGTTAATTAAGAACAAATTCTTATTTACAATAACGGGCTGGCAAGAGGTAAAAGACCTCCAATGGGAACGGGTTTGGGATTAAAAAATAAATAATATTCTAAAAATATTTGATTTCACCATCAGCAATCATATTCAGCTAAGTAGGTTTTAATTAAAACAGCCTATATTTTTTGTGTCTCAGATCTGCTGGCACACAACATGATCCTTGACGTGAGGACGCTTTGGAACTCGCTGTTTATAATGATGGAACGGTTCCTAGAACAATACCCGGCCATCCAGGCAGCTTCCTTGGATCCACAGCTCTGGAAGCCCATGGAGAAGGACAGGTAATGGACAGGGTCAGGGAGGTTAATTAAGTGCAGTGGAAATGAATAGGAATAATACATTGTACTCATATTTGTTCCATTTTTCTCAAGGCTGGAAAGACTCCGTAAAGCTGAGGAGTTCATACAAATAATGAGGCTCATGTATGTTTCAACACTCTGCATGTCAAGGGAGAAGTCTCAGACTTGCGGCCAAATCCTCCCCATCCTCAACCTGCTAAAGGATCACTTCACAGTGACTGAAGACTCCCCTTTTGCAGCCTGCATAAAGGAGTGTGTCTGGGGTGATCTGGCCAACCATTACCAGGTTTGTGGCAGTTCTATATAGAAGGGCATACATGACAGAAGTACGTAAAGGGACAAAATATTAGAATTATTAGATTATTATTTTTTTTATAGGGAAAAGACATAAAGGAGTTTCTTCAGGTTGCTACCTTGTTGCTACTCACTTCAAGTTCAAACTCTGTGGACTTGATGATGCCATTTGGAACCTTTTGTTTGAAGCAGCCGTTTGCAGCACAAATGAACAGGTATTGCATTCTCATTTGAGCTTTCCTGGTGTTGTTTAGATAGACATCATGAGACATACCTGATTAAATTAAGGTTAAATGAAAATCTCATGTCGTGTGTGCCACATTAAAATCTAGTGGCAGTTCTGCAATTTTCATGTGCAAAGTTGTGTCTTTAGCTGCCAGTGCAGGACCGGCAGCAGAGGGGCAGAGTGGAGGACAATACATCTGGCTGCGAAGAAGAGCTGGTGGCAGTGGAACAGGAACGAGTAAGCTTTTAATAAACTGACTAAAATCAACTTATATTACAGTTTTTATGTCATGTTTATGTAGTATGCTGTCTAATTCTTCTTATTGTCTATGCTTGTTATGCACTCCAAGTGAAGTGCTTGAGTTTGGCAAGGTTGGATGAACAATACCAATTATTGTTGACTGCCAGGAGGAGTATATCCCTTTGCTGCTGGCCTTAAATGACTAAATGTCAGTGTCATATTTTTGTGTATTTCAGACTTCCTCCCGTAAGAAGTCTGCTCTGCAAGAGCTGTTTGAAGATTGAGACTGAGAACTGCTGCGAGCGCCCCCATCTCCATTACAGACTGGGTCCAGGGGGAGATCCACAAATACAAAGGCCTGCCCCCAGCCCTGACAACACAGGACCCTGCAGCTCGGTGGTGGGAAAAGAGGGACACCTTGCCCATCTTGTGTGCCCTCTCCAACACATACTTGTGTGTGCATGCCTCATCCACTCCTTCAGAGAGAGTTTTCTCTTCTGCAAGTGACGCTATTAGCCCAGAGCAAAGCTGCCTTTTGAGAAGGCTGACATGCTAATATTTTTACAGAAGAACTGTTAGATGTGTACAACGTACACTGAGGTCAGGTGCCTCAGTATGGGTCAGGTTGTTAAATGTTAAGTGTCCCCAAACCTTTTTCACATATGACCCTACTGAGGCCAGTCCTTTGATCCATGCATTCATCACAACACATGCATTGTATTTTTACAAAGAGTATAAAGAAAGAATTTCATTTGTCAAGGCAGGGACAGAAATCAAACTGCTCTTTAACTGGCCTGGTTATGAGAGCTGGATATTATTGTATAGGCTAGTAAGGCTGCTTGTTGCTTTTACATTGGCTCCGTGCAGTCGTTGTTGGCCGGAGATTTTAATTTCAGATTTTGATAAATTTTATAAGGACCCTGTTTTCATATCAAGGCCATTCAGGGCCATGGAATCCCAAAAGGTTGGGAATGCTTGATGTGCTGTAGGAGAACATGTTTATTTTGTCTTTTGTTATTATTCTGTATGAGTTATACTATCATTTATTATTTAAAAATGGAAATAGTGACTGAAACTATAAACAAAGAGGCTATTGCATTTGTATTTATAACTTACAGTGACAATTTTATCAGTTTAAATAGGTCTATACCTTTTCACAAAGCCTAAGTTGATAATGTCAGTGTGTCAATGTCTTACCATTAAAAATAGAAGAATTTCAACAATTTAATCAGTTTTTTTGGTCTTTATGCTAAATAAGGTGTCATATTTTGGTTCTGGCACTGTTGAGAACTGGTACCTTTTCAAAGAATCAGTGTTGGCATGGCATTTCTATAAACAAAATTAAGGAAAAGAATTGATTTAGGAAACGGATGGATTGTGCTGAGAAAGGACTCAACTGATAAACATCATCATTGGTAAGTAGCAAATAGGGCCAGGGTTCCAAAAATCTGAACTACCCCTTTAATTAATTAATTTATTTATTTATTTATTTATTTATTTATTTATTTATTTATTTATTTATTTATTTATTTATTTATTTATTTAAGAGAAAAAATCTGCCAATGGGGCAAAATAATTTCACTTGATTCAGAACAGATCAGCTTGTTTTGATAATTTTCTCGATATACTTTCATCTGTTTCACTGAGCTTTTTAGAATGAGTTCAGTTGTATTGAGACAAGTGAAAAGATCCCATCCCATTGGCAGATAATTTCATTGTTATTCATCATCATCATTATCATCACAATAGGCCTATCAATCATCCTCCTTATCGATCATCAACACTACACAGAGAATTGCAATAAAAATCATCTTGCAATTGTCTTCCATGCCTAATTATCCCCACCCAGGCCAAAGGCCGGGGCAGAGATTATGAAATAGTTTGTGTGTGTGTGTGTGTGTGTGTGTCACAAGGCTTATCTCACAAATTACAGGGCCGATTTGGGTGAAACATCGCACATAGGCTGACAGCAGCCAAGGGTCTGAGGTGTCAAATTGTTTTTCAAATCAGGCAACAACAAGTATTTTATTTGAATACATTTACATTGTTGTCCAGTGAAATAGATATAGTTACACCTTTTGACCACAACAGGGCAGTAGCCTACTATACAGGTTTGTGGTACAGAGCCTCAAAGCCTGCTTCCGTTTGGAACCAACCACTCGTGTGTGGGCCCCAATCGCTCGTGTTCAACAGCTGCTTTTGTTTGTAACTAACCAAATTGTGTGTTGTTGAAGATTCAAATCTTACAGTCATGTGTGTCCTCTTGTCTGTTGTTGCCATAGTCTGACATTAGTTGCCACGTTTAGTTTGAGGATTCTTTTTGTTGCCATTTTCACATTGAGATTGCCATTTTACATCACTGATCTTTTGGAATTGTTGCTGTCCACATTTGCATGCCGAAGGTAAGACAATTGTGGCTTGTACTTATTCAACCCCTTTAATATTGTGTTTGTGTGGCTGCTTGTGCTTGACTATGAGGCCTGGTCCTATTGATGTGAACTAGCTATAGCTGGCTAGCTAACGGTATCTTGTACTTTTTTGCACAACCTCAATATAGAAAACATGCACATATGAACTTTAGATCATGTGTGGTGTTCACGTTAGTTTCTCAACTCACTACAAACAACACACTTTACTCCACACCTCCTCATCATTACATGTATGAAATTCACACTGTTGAGCCAAAACAGACCCACATATGTGCTGGTGTTGCATGCTTGCATATAAAACTCTGTACTTAAATGTTATGCTCCATTTCACATATTGTACATAGCCTGGGTTTTCATTATATTCATAAACAGCTTGAAATACTAACAACAACACTTTCTTTTGTGTAAAGTAGGGGTGCGCCGAGTAATTGAATGAATTGACTATTCATTACGGATATTGTGTTTTTTCCGATGTTGATTGTCGTCCGATCATTTTGAATTTATATCTGTAAACAGAGAAATCAAATGTTGTTATCATTTTGTCTCATTGGGTATATCTTCTGTACATCAATGACAAATGCCTGGCATGCTCTGATCACACTCATGTGACTGGACAGCTGCATACGGTCCCTCCCCTCAGCTATTATAAACTTGTCCTGATGCTGCACCAGAGTTGTCAGAGCTCTCTGGTGCATTGTATTGCCTTGCTGTTAGCTCATGTTGCAACTCAGACCGTGGATTATAATAACCATTTCTCGTGGATCTGAAGCTTGTTGTTTTTTCAATCAATTGTCTTTCTGTTGCTGTCTTTGTCACTTTCATTGGGTAGCGACTAGCAGTTGTCTTACTTGCTATGGTTGAGCACTGACACTAGTAACGTTAGTCAGTTAGCATTAGCTAGCAAGCTGTATGCTGCTGACTATTGAATTGAATTGAATTGAAATACTTTATTATCCCGTGGGGAAATTCGGTTAAGACTAGTGCCTAACATAATGTTTTTATCTTATATCAGCCGATTTCCCCACAGCTAACTTCACTTGCTATTAGCATTCAGTACAACTAGCAGTTAGCTAAATTAGCTCTGACTGGTTGCCTCGATCCATCCCTTCTCCCTGACACATATAGCACACACAATCCCTTCCTCTGTGCAATGGCAAATTGAATTGAATTGAATTGAAATACTTTATTATCCCGTGGGGAAATTCGGTTGAATAAAACTATTGGCCACTTTTATTTGACCTGTGTTCAGTATTGCTTTGTGAAGTTAGTATGCTACTACCAAGAGGCTAGTTTACTACTAGCGTCTCGCTGGTAAAAATAAGATCAGATTAAGACGTCCAGTATTTTTTCAAAATAAAAGCCATATTTGTTTCAAAGTAAAAGCGCCAACTTCTAGTTTTACGATCATATTATCTGATCACGAGTATTGAAGTATATTTTACGCATCTGGAGCCAATTGCGATTATCATGTGATTGGCCCACCCCTAGTGTAAAGCTTCCATTACTTGTTACTTTGTTGACATTTAGTGCGCCTCCAGTGCCATCTGTTGGCAACATTATCGTTGTTACTCTTACTTGTACAAAGCTCCTTTCTCGGAAGTAAGTTACATAGACATTGTGTCATGTAGATCTAGAGCACCTTTATGCTGCCCCGTACTAGGGCTGTAAAAATTGCCCACAAATGATGTTTGATTATTCCTTCGGAAAAAAAACACATAGTCACATAGTGACACGTTATGTCACAAGAAGGCAAACCAATACAAGAGACATAACTAGTAGAGGTAATAGTACAATAAACATGTCATGAACATTCAAAATGGCTTTTAAAATCTATATACACAGGAGGCCTACACCATACAAAATAGACTAATGTATAGAAAGGACATTCACACATCAGCGCTCTGAGTGAGGTGTGCCCGCATGCCACATTCATTTTTATTGTGTTCAGCTCCATACAACTGCCTACCACCATCTTTTTCAACCACAGCAAACAAAGCAATAAACACTATCTGCTTTATAAGGACATTGTGTCCAATGATTTGTCTCCATATAGCCTGTCTACTCTAATTACACCTTGATAACATGTTCTGCATATTATCTCCCCTTCATTCCACTACTCTCATGTATACATGCTGGACACACAGCCTGCCCTGCACTTCCTGCTTGCCACCCACAGACCTCCTGGCACACCGGGCGTTGATATGTAATCTACTGAGTGCAGTCCTCTTGTTTTATTGTGGAAAATAAAGCTTTTTCAACAACTTCTATGTCGTTTAGACTTTTGCGGAGTCGTTCTTTTATTTTGAAAAGGTCCAACCGGAAGTATTATTGTCGCTGCAGCTAGCGGAACACAGGTGGATCTACAGTAGCGGCCATTTTCTGAAAAGCCCTATACAATCACACAGTTTGCATTCGCGAGCGAGGTTAAAGAAAACACATTAGCATTGGCTGTTCACAGTAAGTAATCCACAGGACACGATAATGTTTTGCATTAAGTAAACTCTAGAAAACGTTGCTAGCTAATTCATTGCAGAAAGTCTAAATTTAACGTTAACCGAAAACATGTACCGTGGTCGGCCTCCACCTCGAGGAGGCTATCCACCATCATTCGAAGGCCGTGGTCCGCCTCCTCCCGGACGACCATATCCACCACCACCATTCAGTGAAGACAGAGGCAGACCTCGACCTCCTTTCCATCGCGGTGGTTATCATGACCATGGACCTCCTGACCCGTACAGGCGTTCTCCGCCGCGCAGGAGATACCCGTCTCCTGGTTCAGGAAGTCATCGAGGCGGTGAATACTGGGGCAGCGGGCCGCCCCCGAGGGAGGCAAGTGTATGGCTGGCAGCTAACTAACGTTAGCCAAAGTCCATATCCTCATTATATAACGTTGGACTGTCTCTGCGTTAACGTTAGCCAGAAAATGTTAAAGCTACATGAGCACTATCAACAGCATCCATGGATGTGGAAATGCATGCTTTGGCAATAACATTTAAAACTAGCTAGAGTAACGTTAGTCAACTAACATTAATAGGTAGCTAGCTAGCTTAGTTAATGTTGGCCAAGCAATGAACATTTGTCAAAGTTCGTAGCTGCGGTGTGCATTTGCAGTTTACATTTGCGTTCACTGTAGTCACCGAGCAATCACAGCCCCGGACAACAGCCCATAGACTCACTTTAGTTGTGAACTTCAGAAACCGGTGTTCCACAAGCAGCAGCAACAATAAGCTTTCCGGTCGCACTTTTTCAAAATAAAAGAACGATTTAGCAAAAGTCTATACCACATAGCAGTTATCGAAAAAGCTGTATTTTCCACATTAAAACAACAAACTACGCATTTAAACGAACCAAATAATGTTTTTTATGATAATAATGGTTAGAAAACTTTTCACGAAGTACTTCTCAGTGCCTAAATGGATAAATAACAGATGGAAAGTGCAATTTTCAGAATATATTCAACACTGTACAGGCCAACTTGCATTGTGGCAGCATGACACCAATATCCCACCATTGAGGAAGACCACAGCTTTCATTAGATACCCCTAACTAACCAAAAGCTGTGTCTGGGCAATGGTTGCTGGCTTTTAAAGACACCCATAACACATGAAAACTGCCATTTTCAGAATATATTGGACACTGTACAGGCCAACTGAGGTTGTGGCAGCATGACACCAATATCGCACCGTTCAGGAAGACCACAGGTTTCATTAGATACCCCTAACTAACCAAATTATTCTCCAGTTATTCTCAAAATGGCAGTACAGTCTAATTTATACTTTACGATGCAGTGAAAATAATTTATATAAATGGTATTTTTCTACATTTTATGGCATCTAACAATAATCTGACTGTTCATATGTCGACTTTGACTGTTAAACAGAGCGAAATTATGTGGAAATGTATACGTTTTTATAACATAAATTCTCACATTTATTTTGAAGGCTAAGCGTCCAATTCATACCAGACGTCTTACAGTTGCTAGTGGAACAGAGCTTCAAAAACCTGTGTTCCACTAGCAGCAGCAACAATAAGACTTTCGGTCTGACTTTTCAGAAGGGGCTCTTCCACCGATTCCAGCCAAGATAATGGGTTGGCCTCCAACTCGACGATGGGGGTGGTCCTTGACTTGCGTGTCACCGTTTTTCAAACAGGAAGAACATGGCGGCTTGGCCATTAATTTTCTCTTTTTCCACCTAAACGGTTAGCTAAAATATGTTTCTGCCAACATTTTAGGCTGTGCAATTGCTGGATCTTAATCCAATTGATCTGCAATGCCTAGTTTAACAGTTGGATCTGAATTTCGTGAGCCAGCACGCCGCTGGTTGTATTTGCATGAAGTTAAAACCAAGTTAACTTTATGCTAATGCAGTCCGTTGAACATGCAGCACCAACCCCTCCCAACTCGCCGTGTCACTCCCCATCGTGCACCGCATGGCTGCATCTGCTCCTCTACATAGAAAATGAATTGAATGCGGCTGCGCTGCTGAACCTCGCACTTGCGGTGGAAGTGCCCCTAGAATTGGACTAATGGTGCAGTTTCCCTGCGGAGGCTCCTGCTGTAGTTGGGCATGCAGCAGTCATTTTTAAAGGTGCATTCACTGATAATCAGCCACTAGATGTCGCACTAGAGCAAAAACATTGTAGTGTTTACAAAGGATTAGTGTATGATTATTATTGTACACTGTACGATTGAAGTTCAGATCAAACTATCAAACAAGGCATTGCAAGATCCAATTGCTCAAGATCCTGCAATTGCCTATCCTAATTATAATTTAAATGTTGTCAGAAACATACTTTAGGTTCAACTTAAGTTATAAAAAGAGAAAGTTGTTGATTGAGCAAACCGCCATTTTCTTGTTGAAAACGGTAGCCGAGAACCAGGTGCCGCCCAACTAGTAGCGCACTTATCCAATCAGCTGCACTCCACATGGGGAAACCATAACATATGACCGCCCCCTGTTGCTGATTGGCTGGAATAGTGTTGTGTGGCACACACAGAATGGACAGTTAGCGGACCATGAGGAGATATTCGCTGCATTTGACAAAAAGTATTTGAGTACAATCAGTGAATGCACCTTAAGTGGCTTTACAAACAAGATCTTAGATGGGCATTGCATAAGTTAATTCAGTGTTTGTTTACAGAGGTCACCATCACCACGAGGTGGGTTGCCCCTGGATCATAAGTTGGTCATTACCGTTGGCAATGAGTTGACTGGACCGCCAGGCCCAGGGGGTACTCGGAATACATTCCCCCCACGTGACAGGTAACCTTATTTGCTAAAGAGAAAATGCACATACACTCATTAGATTCTTTGTCAATTGCTCACAAAAGACATACATTTTTACATGCAATGTTTGAGATTATAAAAAGCAAACTTCATGGGAGAATGTCCTCTACCCATTCATACAGTCATGGGCAAATATATTGGCACCCCTGCACTTCTGTCAGATAATGCACCACTTCTCCCAAAAAACTGTTGCAATTACTAATGCTTTGGTATTCACATATTTATTTACTTTGTTTGCATTGGAACAACACAAAAAAGCAGAGAAAAAAGGCCAAATCTGATATGATTCCACACAGAACTCCAAAAATGGACTGGACAAAATTATTGGCACCCTCAACTTAAAATTTGGTAGCATACCCTTTGGAAAAAATAACTGAAATGAATCGCTTCCTGTAACCATGAATGAGTTTCTTACACCTCTCTACTAGAATTTTGGACCACTCTTCTTTTGTCAACTGCTCCAGGTCTCTCACATTTGAAGGGTGCCTTCTCCCAACTGCTGTTTTGAGATCGCGCCACAGGTGTTCTATGGGATTTAGATCTGGACTCATTGCTGGCCACTTCAGAACTCTCCAGTGCTTTGTCTTAAACCATTTCTGGGTGCTTTTTGAAGTGTGCTTTGGGTCATTGTTCTGCAGGAAGACTCATGACCTCTGATGGAGACCCAGCTTTCTGACACTGGGCCCTACATTACAAATCTTTGATAGTCCTCAGATTTCATGATGCCATGCACACAGTCGAGGCATCCGGTGCCAGAAGCAGCAAAGCAACCCCAAAACATCTGTGAACCTCCACCATGTTTGACTGTAGGGACTGTGTTCTTTTCTTTGAAGGCCTCATTTCGTTTTCTGTAAACAGTAAAATGATGTGCTTTACCAAAAAGCTCCATTTTGGTCTCATCTGTCCACAGGAC
>OMKL01137707.1:0-12387 GCA_900302295.1 Parasudis fraserbrunneri | reverse complement strand
ACTTCATGTCGAAGTGTCCCTGAGCAAGACACTTAACCCCTAACTGCTCCCGACAAGCTGGTTGGCACCTTGCATGGCAGCCTTCACCGTCGGTGTGTGTATGTGTGAGTGAATGGGTGAATGTGAGGCGTAAGCTGTAAAGCGCTTTGGGTAGTCGCAAGACTTGTTAAAATGCGTTATATAAATGCAGTCCATTTACCATTCCATTTATATGTATGAATATCTTTCTCACATTGCTCCCTCTCCCTCCCCCTCTCCCTCCCCCTCGCCATGCCTTGCTTGTTCGGGATTCCCCCACATTAGAGCACCTCACGTGAATGTGCTATAGCTCCTCAAGTCAATCAATCACACACCCATCACAGGGACCACATGCTGATCAGGCATCCAATGGCTGGCTAGCTGATTCTAGGAGGGTCCTGATAAGCTGGCCGGGATCAATGCATGCTTGCACTTTCCCTTTAAATGGTCTGGGAATGCAACAGTTTCCTCTGGACCTGGTGCGAGTGGACAGCGGACACTGAGATAGTGTGCGTGATCCAAAAAACACACACACCTACAGTGCATGCTTGGCTCTTTCCCTGTCCACTGGGTCCCTACAATAAAGTCCCCTTCTGCATGTAAACCCCTTTGAGGGGGTCTCTTCTCCCTCTAACCGAGGAGTGTGCTGTCAGGACCCGCTGAGCTGGCAAAGGGAGGGTCTCCCTCACATCACCGACTCCCCCCCCATTTCCTCTCTTTATCTCTCGCCATTTCTCTCCCCAGCCTGTGGCACTCGTCCTGCCATGGGGAGTCGTGTTGTGGGTGGCGAGGATGCTCGGCCGGGGGAGCTACCGTGGCAGGTCAGTCTGAAACTGCACGGACGCCACACCTGTGGAGCCTCCATCATCAACGAACGCTGGCTGGTCAGCGCAGCACACTGCTTCGAGAGGTACATTTCTGCCATCAGACTCCCCTGTCAAAGTGTCTCTCCGTCCTTCACTTTTTAGGTCTTTTTAGGTCTGGAATGGGGTTTTGTGATTGTTTAAATCATTTACTTACCCTGTTTTTATGGTAAGATTTCAAAGCTTGGAAATGTGATTCTCCCTAGCAATCAATGATATTCTCAGCAATTAAAAGAGCATCACATCAGACTTTAAATGTTACGTACAATACACTACACATACAATAGCCCAGGTAAAAAAAAATAAAAAATAAAATAAAAAAAACACTCAACAATCACAGATACCACAGGTACCAAACTTACAGATAAAATTTTTGTACTACTCCTTTTCACCCTGTAGGGACAATGACCCCAGAGAGTGGACAGCACTGGTCGGGGCCAGTCTGGTCAGTGGTGAGGAGTCGGAGTCAGTCTCGATCAACATCAAGTCACTGGTGGTGTACCCGGACTACAACCCCATGACCACGGATAATGACGTGGCGGTGCTGGAGCTGGAGACCCCACTCACATTCAGCCCCTACGTCCAGCCTGTCTGCCTGCCCTCCCCCTCTCACACCTTCACCCCGGGACAGAGCTGCGTGGTGTCGGGATGGGGTGCACTCGCTCAGTTCAACAGTGAGTCTGTCTGTGTATGTGCAGTAAATGGAGGAGGGGGGGTTGAAGTGTTTGCTATGAAACAGCTCTTAATATTAATCATTTCCATTACTGAGCGACTGTATTCATAGTGTTCAATCGCAGACATCTTGGTCGCAAACAACAGGAGATTATAATCAAATAGCAGGTGATCATCATTAAATGACAACTGTGGCCAGTGAGGTGTGACACTGTGCCATATTGTATATCAAAAAAACATCATGAGAATACTATGGATATGAAAGGGGAAAAAAGGTATTGTCCTTTGTTATTGTTGCGTTGTTCAGTTGAGGTGCCTCCCACACTGCAGAAGGCAATAGTGAAGATCATCGACTCCAGGGTGTGTAACAAGTCATCGGTCTACAGAGGAGCTGTCACTGATAACATGATGTGTGCTGGGTTCCTCCAGGGGAAGGTGGACTCCTGTCAGGTCAGTGCTGCCGGGAGATACCTCACTTCCTCACATTGTCCTTCTGACCTGACCTTGCAATGTAATGAATTAGAGTTTCAAATAATTTAACTTTTTTTTCTAGGCTGTTTCTAACCATGGTGGATTTAATATCTAGTCAAAGAAAGCATTGAATCCAGTCCAATCCAGTTCAGTGTGATTTAGTTTTATCAACAGGTGACAGCATTATGTGCTTCACTGACACAGTTGGTCTCAGTTCAACTATATGAAAAGTAGTCCCCTAAAAGATAGCTGTCATTGTACTTCAGCTATCGGCTTGCATTCTCTGACAATGCATTTTTGCCTCAGGGGCGAGTTTCTATACATACTATACTACGTTTTTTTCTCCTTTTGTTGTTTTGAATATACCCAGGGTTTAAATTGCTCAGTGACACCGGTCCCACCTTAAAAATACAGCCCCTAGGCTGCTTCTGAAATTCTGTATTGTCTTATGGTGAATCATTGACATTTACATTTAGCTGATGCTTTTACCCAAAGTGACTTACAAATTGTGTGCAACAAAGCCAGCAAGGGGTACACCTCTGGTGATCAAGGATAAGTGGCATTGTTCATCTAACAGTGTCAAACTCGAGTGCTTCACTTGGAGTGCATAGTAAGCATACTTATGTATGTCAAATAAGAAAAGTTGTTATTTATTTATTTATTTATTGTATTAATTCAGATGTCATCTTATTATGTTGAATACGTGTGTTTTTAGTTTGTGGCTGACCCCAGCCTCCCATTCTGTCTGTCCTTCAGGGTGACTCTGGAGGGCCCCTCGTGTGTGAAGAGGCCCCAGGGAGGTTCTTCTTGGCTGGTGTTGTGAGCTGGGGTGTGGGCTGTGCCCAGATCAACAGACCTGGGGTCTACTCCCGGGTTACCAGGCTCCGCAACTGGATCCTCAGCCACACAGACCCCAGCCTAGTCCATCTCCATGCCCACTACATGCCCTCTATACCAGTTACGATGCCGGCGCCGATACCCAGGACCATGGCCATGGCTGTTGCCTCCCCTCCCCTCCTACCTGGTAAACTAATGTCCTGAGAGATTGGTGATTGTCAAAAGTATTGTAATGATTGATTGAATTCATCAATTGAACATTCATCAATCAGCTGTATATCAATCCCATTTACAAATTGATAATCACTCGCTACGCTAATAAGAACTGTACAGTCTGACAGTGGATAATTGTAGGAAATATATGAATACACAGATTTGACAAATACCGTACATTTGATTGATGTTGTTTGCAGCCAAAGCTGACACCCATGCTAATCTTCCATCCTGTCTCCCAGCCTTTAACTGCAGTGGGAACTTCAGGTGTAGTGCCAGCGTCTGCATTGGCAAGGTCAACCCAGAGTGTGATGGAATCCTGGACTGCCCCGACCAGGCAGATGAGAGAAACTGTGGTGAGTTTACACCAAATACTCCAAACAAGTTATTAAGGTGAAATTAGTAAAAAATAAATAGATGAAAAAAAAGACACCCAGGGAATGATATAAACATATTCTAAGTATACTTTTGCTCTTCTGTCAGACTGTGGTGTACGTCCTGCGGTGGGTTCTCAAAGGATTGTAGGTGGGGTGACAGCTCGGAGAGGAGAGTGGCCTTGGATAGGCAGTCTGCAGTACCAGAGGCTTCACCGTTGTGGGGCTACACTCATTCACAACAAATGGTTGCTCACAGCTGCGCACTGCTTCAAAAGGTTCCATTCGTCTCTCTTGCATTTCACAAAACACTACAGCTCATTCAAACACTTAGTGGTAATATCACATTCGCATAAATGTTATACTGTACATGTTTTAATTTTAGGTACAACAAAAGATTTAAAACCACGTGAACAATTCATTAAATTACATACTGTACTGTATTGTATTATGGCCAATCAAATGTTTCCTCAAAGTTGAGCCTAAAATGCACGGATAAATTATTGTCTTAACCATTTTAAATATGAATTCATACAATCATGTTAGAAATAAGCATCAAATGTTATCCAGTATATTATGTAGCATGTTATAACACTTGTTTTCATTCCTATCCGCACCACCAGTGACTCCAGCCCCTCTAGCTGGTCAGTGAGCCTGGGCTCAGTACTGCGGTCTGGGGTTGGAGCCCTGGTCATCCCCATCCAGAGGGTCATCCTCCACCCATCCTTCAACAGTACCAGCATGGACCACGACGTGGCTCTGCTGGAGCTGGCCGTACCAGCCTCCAGGTCCTACACCATCCAGTCCGTCTGTCTCCCCTCCCCGGTCCACCACTTCCTGAAGACTGCTGAGTGCTACATCTCCGGCTGGGGATCCATGAGGGAGGGAGGTGAGAGAGATTCAGATTGATACTGATATTACATTGGTTGACCCAAAAGCATCTTATTTTAAGATCATCTTTGCTCTGTACTCCTCACTTACAATGAACCCTTGCACTGAAGAACCCATCTAACTCTGTTTTGAATTTTCTTTTAGACAGCCCATGTATTTGCAGTTGTAAAGTCAATCCAAATCACTTGGGGTGTGAATGTGATATATCACAAGAAAGTACTCAACCTCTATTGTCTTTAACTATGACTGAACACAACTATGGTAACACTCTAACTTACCATCTTTAGATTTAGATTCAAGAAAATGTTGCTCTTCTGAAAACCTAAAACGGAGTTACATGGTTCTTCTCCTGAGGTAGTCATTGATCATTAGCACAAGGGGCTATTAGCCAAACCTGCGCTACTCCAACATTCCAGTTCAGTTGTGTTAGTAGACTACCTGTGTGAAAACACAGAAAACAACTCAAGTCTCTCTTTGATTTCCCTCATGCACAGGTTCATTGACCAACCTGCTGCAGAAAGCTGCAGTGAGCATCATCGACCAGGCAGACTGCCAGCAGTCATATGGCAGCGGTCTAACTCCTAGTATGATGTGCGCTGGTTTCATGGAGGGGGGCAAGGACACCTGTTTGGTAAGATATAAATACAGTATTATGTAGCACAAATACCTTTCTCACAGTCTTCTTCAGACCTCAGTTGTAAGACAACAGACAAAGATGGATTAGATTAAAAAGATGTTTTGGGAAAGTGAGCAGTGGCCCAGATAATTATTTTAATCTCATTTACACTAAAGCTCGCCCTTGACTCTTTAGCGGTTTCAAAGGCTTGTTCCTGGTCAAAGTACTAGATTTGAACCAATCATGGCATGCCTTCAGCAGTTATTCTTAACAGCAGTTAGACTTAACAGCGAAAACCAGAGTAACTGTTTATTCAGGGGGCACTGCTGCACTTAAGCGAGAGATGCTTATCTGCCTGGACAGAGAGGCCTGAAACTGCAGTGCTCCCCTTCTCACCCTTCTCTGTAATCTTCTTATGTAACAAAGTAAGCCCACATGCATTCCTGTCTCGGTCAAAGCACCTGGAATGGCTATCCAAGTGACATTCTCTTTGGTCTTGTACGGTAGTAAATTGCTCTCTTTCTCTCTCCATCTCTCACACACACACTCACTTTCCCTCTTTCCAGTCACTCCTGTTCCTCAACCTACTGGTTTTATTGGAGAGCACAGAAATATGTACATGACAATGACTTAAAGCAGCATTTACTTAATAACACCCCCCTTTCTAGATCTTACACTCTCTCTCTCTCTCCCCCTCTCTCTTGTCACCCAGGGCGACTCTGGAGGTCCTCTGACGTGTCGCCAACCCACTGGCCAGTGGTTCGTTGCCGGGGTGACCAGCTGGGGTCACGGGTGTGGACGCACAGGTTTCCCAGGGGTGTACATGCGTGTGACAGCTGTCAGGGAGTGGATATCTAGATACCTGCCTTTCTGAATTCAAACTAATGAAGGAGACACACACCATGATAATCCTCGAGGAGACAGATGGACCTTCCTGATGCATCTTCTCCAAAACTCTGTACTGTATAAGATGGGTTTCCTGAAGTTGTGCTAGTGAAAAAACCAGTTAACACACATACAGACGTTGCACTAGTTCCGGCTGAATACAATCTCCACAATATTGTCCTGTGATATCCACTGGTTGAGGGCAATGTGCTGTTTCTGTTACTGTACAGTCATCTGGCCTGGGACCACAATATCCTGCAACTGTCTTGAACATAAACTGGAACAAGAAGGAAAACTCTGGAACCATCATTCTGATCTATGGCCTATGGACACACTACCACCACATCCACAATGGGGAATTGTATATTTATTTTACTGTATTTATTGTCATGGCTCATAAAAATGCATCAAGTTAAGAAATGTTTCATTTGTGTGGGGTTCTGAATATATGTGGTTCATTTATGGGTAGCCATTGTTTTTTGTCTTTTTTGTAAGAATACTTATACAAGTACTGTGCAAGGCTAAAATCCATCATACATCCATCGTGCTAGTACCAGAAAAGAGCTATAGAAATGCAGCCATCCATCATAATCATTTAAAGTTAATTACTTTCAGAAATGTGGGTTGTGTATGAAAGCAAAAATTATAGTACTCACCAATTTCCCCCCCTTACTGACTGAATTGCACACATTTAAGAATGAATACTGGTACAAAAACACCCAACCAGTGTCAGTTGATTGATGGGATTTATTGGTTTCTCATGAAACATACCATTCCAGTTGGTTACAAGCACACTACTCTGAAGTCCTCCCAAACACACAGCAAGCCATGTTCAGACTCTCGCTTCCCTACACAAAGTCAACGGGATGAAAGAAGGATTTCGGTTCCCAGACATTTGACAAACCGTGCACACAAAGCCAAGAAGGGTTCAGTACCCTGTCTGCGGCAAGGCAGACCCTGTTAAAACAAGCCCCCTACTGTGAAGGGCGGCAGATAGAGTGACAACTAGAAAACAGGTCAGACAAAACAGTTTTGTTCTCGAGGCGTACTCTGATATAGGACTGTTTGGAGGCTTTTGAATGCTGGGTTCACGTTTATGAAAACAAAAAGTTGTTCCTCGATTCTTCCAGGTGAATGAAAGTAGGTAACGGTGTGGTAAGAGAAGCCCTCACTGCCCCTTCAGGGACCATTGGTGTTTCTATGCCTTTCTTGACTTCTTTCATTCACTTTCTACACACATACACACTCTGTGATAAAAGAAGGGGAACCATACTGACACTAACAGTTACAGAGATTTAGATATTCGCCCCCCCCCCCCCTTTAAACCCTTGTCTTAATGTAAAATTGTATCTCCTGTCCCAATTGCACAGGCTCTGGAGCTCCGCAGACAGAATAGTGACACAAGATACATTCAGGCACAGTCTAATAGCAATAGTAGGTCAGGCATTGTAATAAAATGTCACTGTATAAGCCACAAATTGTAGTAAACAAAAGTGCAAGGGGCTCATCAATTTACTGCAATAACAAAGGTTGTGGTGCTGCCACAGAACGAGTTACTCGCTGATCGCAGCTTTTGAACAAAGAACTCCCGCCCACTACCCTCTTCACTCTCAATCAAAACACATTTATTGGGAACAGTGTTTCGGTACAAGGACCTTCATCAGATTCTTATCTTATCAAGATAGGGTGAAGAGCATGTGGGAGTTCTTTGTTCTACTGTCGTCGGCCCGTGGTCTTCTCCTATGCACCGGTCTACCTACAGGTGTGCAAAGGTTCTACTGTCTGATTGCAGCATTTAAAAGCACAGGCCTTGTCTAGTCTGTTTGTTCTAGGGATGTCCCGATCAAGTTTTTCGGCCCCGATCCCGATCCGAGTCATTTAATATTGAGTATCTGCCGACACCGTGTCCAGATCCCTCATTTGTATTTTCCTAGATAATACAGCAGCACAGTGCACACTTCCAAGTATATTATAGTAAAACCATTCCAATGCAGGTATGATATGCTTGGTGGTTGAATAGCTCTGCTTAAAGAAAGAAATAGCCGACATCAAAGCTTTCCCTTAATGGTTTTCAAAAAAGGATTGAAATTTGATCGGGCTTAATATAGCTGATACCGATCAATTAAAATACATCGTGATCGGCTCTGATTCCGATCTGTCCGATTGGGACATCCCTAGTTTGTTCATTATTAGACTGTCTATAGTTTACCATCTTTTTTTATAAATCATTTATTACATAATAGAAAGAAAAACACAATAGTAAATCATCATTATTAAACCAATCCTCAAGAGTGACAGGAAAATGTCCACGGCGTTATTGTTATGGCTAGGATTCACAGGCTCTGCTGCCCTGTCTCTGTAGTACAATCACAGAGAAGTTATTGGTGTGATGATGCTCTCACACACCCATGCTAGCCCCTGCGTGGTTTTGGAGATGGTGTTTTGAAATTTGGACGGACACTATTCCAAAGCCACTGAGGAGTTTTTGGCTCACCTGTGCAGCGTTCTCTGGGGTTGTCCAGGGTGGCGTTCATAAGAGTAGCTCCATGGTCTATTACCTTGTTGTTAAATCACTACCACCTGTGTCTTGTTGTGATGGTTTCAGTTGCATGATTAATGGTCTAGTTTTTCCACAATATCAACTTTTGTGGCATAATACTAGGCTGAGAGCTTTTACATGGACGATGTCAGAAGACACAGTGTCCAAGTAAATGCTCGGTGGGTTATCTACCGAGTCTGATACACGCCACTCTCACGCTTTTTTTCTTTTCTTTTTAAACTTTGAAACATCCTGACCTCCCCGCGTGCCTTTACGTAGGAAGTGTTCTTCACCAGGAAATGAGGCGCAGCCATTATCAGAATTGTGCCACAAAAGTTAATGTTGTGGAAAAACTAGAAAATTAATCATGTAACTGAAACCGTCACAACAAGACAGAGATAGTAGTCATTTAACAACAAGGTAATAGACCATGGAGCTACTCTTATGAATGCCACCCTGGACAACCCCAGAGAACGCTGCACAGGTGAGCCAAAAACTCCTCAGTGGCTTTGCAATAGTGTCCATCCAAATTTCAAAACACCATCTCCACACCCACACAGGGGCTACACCCATGCGTAGTTTGTGGCCTCAGCCGGTGCACCACAATCCTCTTCATATTACGCTGTAATACGCAGGTGCACAAGCCTGAGGAGGGGGAAGGGTGAAGAGAGAGGATGTTCAGATGCGAGCTCTTTCCCTCTGTAGCCTGGAGTTGTAGGCACGGGATACCGTGTTCCAGGCGTCCATATACCGGTCCATGCACATGGCGATGCATTTCTGCAATGACGGGAGATATGCTTTAATTGAAACTCGTGCAGGATTAAGTCTTGTGAATTCATGGAATGTATCAACAACAAGGTTATATATGACAGAGAGTAATGTCCTTAGGCCTACTGCAATAGACGTGGTAAGAGTCATTCCTGGTGTTATGACAATGTGTTACATGTGCAAGAGACCAGCAGCATGCATACCTGTTCCGAGTTGTCCAACGTCCCTCCTGGTTTACCTATGCACTTCTTGAAGCATTTGTCTGTCATTCTCTGCAACATAATGAAGAGGTGTTTAAATTGCACAATCAAATGACATCCAGGACAATCAGAATTACTTTGGAATGATGCACTTGGTGTAAAGTAGCTCGAAAGTGAGCTTGCACGTTATCAAAAGACTGGCTATTGATTTTTGATGGAACGGTACATCCACATATAATGATGACAAATAACTTTAGCAATGAGCTAGCTTGAGATAGCAAGCACCATAACGTTGGCTAACCATTGATTAAACATTAGCGTACCTGCAAGAGCTCCTGTGCGTTAGCCACCGCAATCTGGACTTTGACCTGTTCCATGATCGTCCCAGTATCCATTTTGCCACCTGCCCCACCTGCTGAGAAGTCGGAACCAAACCCGTCCATTTCTATCGATAGAGATATTGATAACTTGAGACTTATTGGTCCTCTGTTGTGCACGTGTGTAACTGCTGCTAAGACAGTTAGCGTTAGCAGAGACATGCCCTTGAGAGCGCCGGATGAACCCCTAACGTCACCTCCGTTATGCGCGTATGTTTTCCCTGGGAAATGTAGTTTTTACGTTCGAGCTTCGAAGTGGCGTTTTCACTCTGGTGGCGATGAAGCGCCACTAAAGCCAAAGGTGTAACGGTTTTTGCGCTGAAAAGCAAAGCGTTTTGTGATAAGAGCAATGGGATAAGTAAAAGACTGTGTAGACAAGGGCTTACGGGCACACACACAGGTAAGGGACATAGTCTGCACATTGTAAATCCAGATAGTCAGACTTGTTTGCCACATGGTGGCGTTATAGCCTACTTATAACTCCACTCTGGTGATTTGAGTGGAGTGGGTTCTTTCATAAAAAGGAATTACCACTCAGTTTTAGAATGTATAGCCTATGTATTTTCCTGTTTAGGACAGTCCAATAAGAGACTATTTTCCAACACCAGTAGCCTTAATCCCTGTCAGAGCAAGAAAGCAGAGAAAGATTTGAAGCTGTGGTGATATCCAATGTGGGCCTACAACCTGGAGCTGACTGTGAGAGGATCCACTTTCTGGAGATAAGTGTAGGTTATGTTTGAATCCAGCCCTTATGAAAAAGTATCATGGTATTTCCAAAAAGGTATCATGGTATTTCCAAAAAGGTATCATGGCATTTCCATCATTTGTTGGTCACTACGATGATGGTTGTGACCAAAACATGATGGAAATACTATGATATTACTATCAGTATTATGGTTTGAATTGGATTATACCATGGTATTATTTAAGTACAAAAGAGGTACCATGGTGATACATGACTTTTACCATGGCAGTATCATGGTAAATAATTTATAATATGCATTATATTATAATTGATTATATAAATGAAGTGCCGGTACCATGGTAAAACTGAAATTACCATCTAACTACCATGATACATTTTTTCATAAGGGAGAACTGATAGTAGGCTTCTTTATTCTATATACTAGTGCAGTGCCTGTTCGGGGCATGCCCTTAGACCAAAGAAAGTGGATGTCCCTGCTGAGTGCAATGACGCCGCCACCTGTGAGTCTGTACGACAAACGGTTCATGAGACAGGAAAGGGGGGTGGGGCTAATGTGTGTGAGTGTATGTGTATGTAAGAGCGTGTGCATGTGAGTGTGTGTGTCTATCTGCATCAGTTGTATGTGTGCCCCGATGCTTGGCCCCCGGTATTGCTGTTGGCAGTGTTCTCGAGAACCACGCATCCAGTCAACTTCAGCAATACACCTGCCAAGTGTGAAGTCGATCGGATGAATGGTTCTCGAGATATGCGAAGGACAGTCATACAGACACACAGACACACAGACAGACATATAGTTCGATATAGAATAAAGCTAATTTGGGTAGAACATTTTCAAATAAACATTCTGTGGGTCCACAAAATGAGTCTGCCATTCATTGTCTATGGAGCAACTCCAGATTGACATCTTGATTGATCTTGCATATTGTATATTGATGTAGATCAAGGTAGCATAGCACAAAAGACAGCAGAATGTATATTTCATATTCTCTCTATTCTCTAATTCTATTTTTATCTTCAACACTTGTTGGACATTACTTAATGGTGTGTGATATGTGTGATTTAGTGGTTATGTGATTTATGTGATTCGTGATCTATGTGAGCAAACTGCACCGAATTTCCCCACGGGATAATAAAGTATTTCAATTCAATTCAATTCAATTCAATTGATGATATCAAAGGTTTGAGTTTTTAGTACTATTTTCTTGGCTTCGGGAGAGAGTTGGCCATGTTCACAAATACTGGTTGCACTGTCCTAGATGGGAATAACATGAATTCCTAAATTGAGTAGTACTTCCTCTTTAGTCTTTAAAATTAAACATCAGAAATATTTCATTTTGATTGCTATCTAGTATGAGGACCACAGCATGGATTATGCTGAGAAAGGACTCCACTAATCTACAACATCATGGGTAAGTAGGAAATATGGCAAGGGGTCCAAAATTCTGAACTTACCCTTTAAAACAATTAAACAAACTGCTCTTGCCACTTGTTACTGGTTCAGGCAGTTATCCCCAGGCCATTGTAGTAATGTGAATGTGTTCTTAATGTGTTCTTATAAATGTGCTTGGTCAAATAAGTTAGAAAAAAACAACAACAAACTAACTACACTGAGACCAAGCGCTGGCAGCATACATAAATACACACTCATTAGAACCTCGGCATTGTTTTGGTGAAGAGGCCCAGACATGAGGAGGACCCCTCAGATGACCCCTCCTTGTGTTTCAGACAGTATGACCTCACCAAGATAGCCAGCTGCCACCAGTGTGAAGGGACATGAAGTACAGTAGGAACAACAATGGAGGGGACGGTTATCATCAGCCAAGCCCACATACTATTCCTGAATGGGTTGTTGTGATGCTGGGACAATTGTGGGGGGTCTGACTGGTGGCGTGGGTGCTTGAGAGTAATTAATGATCTGTTGTACAATGCATACACGCAGGCGCACACACACATACAC
>OMKL01137706.1:0-11524 GCA_900302295.1 Parasudis fraserbrunneri | reverse complement strand
CAACACGGGCTTAACATGGCACATGGACTGGAATAGCTTCAGGAGACACACACACACACACACACACTCAATCCTGTGCGTCGTCTCTCTGGCACATATGAGATACTCTATATTGGACAGCTGTAGTGGTCAGAGAGGTGAGCGTGTCACCAGAAGGTTTCTGGTTTGATAACCAAGAGGAAGCGAGTGCGAAAGTGGTCTCCCCTATCTCAGCAACCACTGCTGAGGTCCCCAAGGCATTTGACCCCTGACTGCCTCTGTGGAGCTGCTCAGTGGCCAATCGTGGAGGACTGTGGTTGCACGGGGCAGCTCCCAGGTGTGAAGGTGTGTAAACCTCTTTTACACTTGCAACTCCTCCCCAAGACCGATATTGTAAATAAGAATTGGTAAAAAAAAAAGAAAAAAAAGAAACTGAAATCGATCGCCTGTAGCACATTATAAGTAGAGGAAAAGGGTCGGATTAGAGGAACGGAAAGGGTGTATAATCCATGGATTATGCCAACATCTTATCTCGGGCTCTAATCAAAGATGGCATCTCAATCCAGCACAAGATGCCACAGCATACTAGCGCTGTCAACGAATATGCTGTATTCGATTAAATATTCTAATTGTTAAAAAACAAAACAACAACGGACATTCGATTTTGAAAATGAATATTCGATTGTGAAACGGACACACACAAAAAAGCAGTGTAACAGACTGTTCTATGTTTTGCTATGTGCTTCCGCGTATGAGGTACCGTGTCCCTCTTGAGTTGCCGTAGGGCGGGAATTGTTGGCGGACTTCCGTGCTGAGTGCGCGAAAACGCTAACAAAATGATAGTTGTAATGCAGAAGCTCTGAATTTCTGTAGTTTACATTATGCACGAGCAAGCGTTGTGTTATGATGAAGGGCAGCGTTACTGTAAATGATGGATGACAACTGCGTGTTTATGTTGCGCGGGTACATGGTAACGTCAGACGGATTCGTTTTGTATTGTGTGCGTGTTGAGAGCGAGAGAGGGACAGACAGAGAGAGAGAGAGAGTACTGTAGTGGCCAATTGCACATGCTACATCAGCTGGAAAGGGAGAAAGAGAGAATGGAGACATGTCTTGCTGCTGCATTTCCCAAGTTTTGGTGTGCCCTCTTGTGGACATAACGTGCAATAATATATATTCGAATAGTTCGAACCTATGTGTTTTTGCCACACACCTTGATCATTGTCACAACAAAGTAGCCTTTGTTTATCTAAACTTGGACTATGCTACTATAGTGTACTGAAATATATATGTGTGTGTGTGTACATATATATATATATATGTACATGTATATATATATTATTATTTTTTATGTCCTAGTGAACACCCTCACTATTCAAATGCCTAAACAATGACACATGAATTTCCTCTGAAACTATGATATTGTCTGCATTCAGTAACTTTGCATGGTCTTCACATTTGCGACTGAGAAACGTTTGAATATTCATTACCATCTCGAGTCTGAAAGAAACGCTGCGGTGCTCTGAAATGAATGCGGCATTGCCCCTCTGCTTTGTGTTCGCCCCAGGAGCCCTACCAGCAGCCCTACCAGCAGCCGGCCCCCATGTACCAGCAGCCGCCTCCCATGTACCAGCCGCAGCCGCAGCCCCAGGCCATGTATGAGCCGGAGACCCCTAAGCAGGCCTGCTCCTACGAGCTCAAGCAGTTCATAGAGTGTGCCCAGACCCAGAGTGACTTCAAGCTCTGCGAGGGCTTCAGCGAGGTGCTCAAACAGTGCAAGTTCGCCAATGGTAAGTTAGGTTTGTGTGTGTGTGCGTGTGTGTCTCCTTGTTATCCTAGCCTCATGGGGACCAAACGTTAGGTTAGGGTTAGGCACGTAGCGGTTAAGATTAGGGGTAAGGGGTTAGGAAATGAATGCACGTCAATGGAATGTCTTGCCTGGATGCAGACCCGGACTGGTCAATTGCTGGTCACAACTACTTTACTTTCAAATAATTTATCGATTCAGGGTCTGGTGTGGATTCCCTCATTAGTTCTTTCTCCGGTTGTGGATCCTTAAGGGCCATTCAGCGTTGCCTGATAAAATTGCAAATGTTATCTGACACTATACATTGGCTGGCTTGTTAGATGCTTTAGCTAGCTTGCTAGCTTATTCTTTTGCATAGTGTTCAACGTTCGTGTAGCATAGAATTGCCTGGGGATGAGGTTAAAGAAAGAGCAGCAGTTACGCCCCCCCTCACTTATGCTGAGATGTCAACTGCTCATCAAATAAGCTGAAAAATATACAGAAATGTCTAAAAATGACAATATATCACTACAGCCAAAAATATACCATATGAGCAGTATATCTAAGCCTGATTGAAATCGGTCGATTAATCGGTTATTGGCCTTTTCCTGCTCCAAACTACCGTTATATCGGCCTTTAAAAATCCACTATTGGTCGACCTCTAGTTCGGAGATAAACCAGTTGTTCAGGGGGTATACTATGAATTCAGGTTTAAACCAGGGGTTTTCAGTGACATGACGGTGGTTAACTTTTTACCGGGGTGGATCGCCCCGGTCGTAGACCCCCCCATAGTCTTACCATTTCCCCCATTGGGGGAATTTGGGGGAATTTGAGCTATGTCATTCAAAGGCTGTGATGAAAGCAAGTCGTTGCCTTTATTTGTTCGTCATTTGCACCCAATAGTAGGTCTCAATGCAGGGATTTAAATTTAAAAGAATAGAATAATACAAAAAATAATGCCTGCATGATCATTTGTCACAGATGACATCTAATCAATAATTGAACGGAATACACAATTACCTTTTCCTATAAACCCTCCATGAGAGTCGTATCTACACGTGCCTTAATGATTAGGCAGAGACGATAAGCCTGTTCAGTTGCACATTAACAGAGACAGCAGTCCGATAAAGCTTTAGTTCCTGGATGCGTAGGTGTTCCTGGCAGCCCATCCGTGAAATTGTAGTCAGCGTAAAAGGCTAAAATCTGTGATCTGAAAGTAAATAACTGGTAATGAAGACGTGTTTTCATTCTCGAGCTGATTGACCGGGTTCCTTTTGAGTTTTTGATGCAAGCACTCCCTCTAGACATGGGGTTAGTCATTATTCAGAAATAGACTTGAAAAGAAAAGACTTGACGAGCATGCAAAGCCAGGCAAAGTGATACATTAAGATAGTCTACTGAGAAAAGAAAATATTCATTTCATTGGCATTTTTCAATCCAACATCACCGATGCGAGACCATTGGTTTATAGCAGATTTTACGCTTACCAGTTAACCGTTCATAACCGGTCAATGGCGGACGGTTACCGGTAAGAAAAAAACCCTACAGCCGTGTAATGAGTTTATATTTGTTTGTTTGCTGTATATTGTGATTCTTGAAGAATATATGTGAATACCGGTAATATACCCCGCATTTATATGGTAAAATAAAATTCAAATTTGGGCTTTAAAGGGGAGTGCCACCCATTTTAAGAATTTACATGTCCAGAATTTACAATTTAGGACCGTCCAGACAATGAATGGGCCACACCCCAGTGAGGTTTATATTCTGGTATTGTTAACAGGTCTCAACCAGAATTCAGAGTGACACCCGGTGAGGTTTATATTCTGGTATTGTTAACAGGTCTCAACCAGAATTCAGAGTGACACCCGGTGAGGTTTATATTCTGGTATTGTTAACGGGTCTCAACCAGAATTCAGAGTGAAATTGAATGCATGTCCTACATCAGAATGAATCATCAGTCTGCACTGACTTCATATAGTTGTTGACACGTTGTTGCACTACCCAGGGTGGCCATAAGAAGGAGTAGCTTTGAGGATCTAGAACGAATGTATCACTGTGGAGTTACTTTAAGAGTACTCAAAAGACATGGAGTTATTTTAACAGTACTCAAAGACATGGATTTATTTGAACAGTATTCAAAGACTTGGAGTTCATGACATTCTGGACTTACTAACAGTAGTTTGTTTTTTTAAGGGGAAGAAAAATCAAACCTTTACACTTATGCTGTAAGGTTATTTGAGGAGCGGCTTAGTTTCCAGACCTGCTTAGAATTGTCATCAGTAATCCACTGGAGTGGTTAAACTCAGTAACATAAGGATGACTTTCATCTACATTCTGGCTGCTTTGCCTCCAAAATCCGTAGAATATGCAGTCAAACGAACAATTTAGACAAATTCGGGACATTTTAAGGCATTGGCTTAATCTACAACCAGAATCGCCCACTTGGCCTATTTCAAGATGTGTAAAATTGTTAGCGTCAGTAAACTGAATGCCTGTTTCCCCTCAAACATACCATAAAATACAAAGTAATTACTTTTATTTTGTAATCTGATGGAGTTCTGTAGGGACATACAGGGATGATGGTATCGGTTATCGGGCCAATGCCGGGATAGCTCTGGGTATTGTGAATTTTCCCCCCATAATACTAAACTCCGATACCAAAAGCCACGTGTAACATGTCAGAAATCAAAGCAAAGTGACTCTGTATGTAAAGTATGTGTGAGGAAAGCTAATTCCTCCCTAATAAAAATTTTCATTTTCTTCTCAGGACTGTCATGAGACTGAGGCGGAGAACTGGACAATGCTGAACGCGCACAGACTCCAACCAGCATACCACCAATGCATAGATGTACTGAATATTAAAGATGAAATCCACAGAAATTCCATAGACTCGCTTTATTTTGGCAATTGGTAAAGATACAGTCAATCCTAATCAACACAACAGTATATCAGTTTCTCAGAACACCTCAGGAGAACTTGTAATGATAATTATTCTAAATAATGTTTATATATTTTAGTGTGTCGCATGTTCTTAAGTTTGAAAGTAGTTTCCCTCAGGCTTCAGTGCTTGAAGTTGCCGTTGATCTTCTGTATTTTAAGTCTGACTTTTTCCCATTTAGATGGTAGTGTGAACTGCATTGCAGGTGATGGACTCAATTCAGTCAATTCAGAAAGTGGATTCTCATTCAAATGTGGGAATTTGAAGGAAATAAAATGCTACCAAGAGATTAGGTAGGCCTCAGTAAAACCACCTATTCCCTTTAACAGAGTTATGGTTGTGAATTCACAATTTGCTTGTAACAAGCAAAGGGGGTTCTAATAAAGCACTTGGATCATAACTCATTTTGAGCTGTCTGTTTTTTTTTATTTTATTTTATGTCAGAGTGTACTCGGAAACATTTCGATTTATATGTAACCTCTTTCATTAGAGTTAATAGAGTTTATAGAGCACACATTCTAAAGGCATATGATCCGACACCTGTTATGTGTGCCATCGAAATCTCAGTGTAAATCAATGGCTTACATACTGCATGCCGGACAATAAGTGCAGGACAGGCAGTGGGGTGGTCTTGCATTATGAGGACTCATTATTAATGCTCCTAGTTATCACAGTCCAGGATATAACGTAAGCTGCAGTATGTTATTTCATGAATATGGTACGCGCCGACGACCTCCTGTTGAAGCACGAATTTATTTTTGGCATCTGACATTAGAGTAGTTCGCCCTTTTGCAATGGTTGCAGTCCGCAAGCCGTGGTAATATCGGGGTTTACGAAACGTCTGGTTTATACATTTATCCGACGAGGAGAGTGAATAATTATGGATAACCTTCACAATAGGGACTAACCACGCATTGATACGGTGAGTGTTTGTACCGGGGGGTCCTTGCTTTTACGATATCTGCTCGTGTTTGGTTTGCATTGCAGCGTCGAAAAGGTCAAATAGTGATGAGGGGGAGAGGGGAATGGGCTATGCAGCACTGTATATCGATGTGGGTTGTGGAAGCATAGTAGCGTAGCATACAGTTCTAAATTATTCATGTCTTGTGATATGTGATAGTCGAATTGCCGAATTTCACGATGAAAGATAATGCCCAACATCCTAAACATTGTCGCCAAATGTCCATGCGCATGGAATTTCTTTTACATGCACCATGCGCAAAAGCTGAACTGAACTGAGCTGCACGATGTTGTATTTGTTTGGGAATTCCGTTAGCGCAAACCGATGTTGAAACCAAATGTCTCACACGTGAGACATAATTTTGATACACTGTAATCGTGTTACAGTGGCTACTGGTCATTGAAATATATGGAGTTCTGAAATTCCAGGATATAATTCCCAGGAAACATTCTAAACACTCCTACATGATACATAATCAAATGTCAGCAGTTTATAAGCCAATATAGTTTTTTTTGACGATTAAAAACCGATGATGAGTTTGATTTCGTCTTCGAGAAGCTCGCAAATGTCATTCAGCCTGTCAGAACCATCTTATGTCTCCCCTGTAGCCCATGGTCCCCTAAGTATTTCACGTGCACCATCCAGATTTAAATGCATGGCCATGTATCCCCATTTGGTAAGATTTTGTCCCAGAGACTCCCATATGAGCAGATTACTGTAGCTAGTTAGACAGAGGACGGAGTGAAACCTTCTATGATCAAAATATTCTCTTAGATATCCTCTCGTTTTGCTGCTTTCTAGTGAATGAAATAGCTTAATAATGAAATTAAGCTATTCCTCATTTTGCTGGAACCCAGTAAAAAGGGAATGCCACCCATTTCAATAATTCACATTATGTTCTTTCTGTGCCCTGGGACGGTTCAGTCAGTATTTGTGAGCAAACACCACTCTCTCCTAAAGCTAGAAATCAGAGAGAGAACCTTCTCTCTCCCTCTGCTGCTCCCCAGACTAAGAATTTATGAGGCCATAAAATCTTTGTTTGAACTCTTACACCCAAATGAGGTTTTAAAACTGGTTCAGATCTTCAGTGGTAGAATATAAACCTTATTTGGGCATAAGAGCTCATATAAACATTGTATGGCCTTACAAGGCCAGAGCCTCATTAATTGCCTATGGAGCAGCCCCAGATTTTACATCCCAGTTACATCACTGATTGGAAGGTTCTCTCTCTGATTTCTTGCTTTAGGAGAGAGTGGTGTTTGTTCATAAATTCTGACTGAACTGTCTTATTGGGCACCAGAGGAACATTATGTGAATTCTTAAAATGGGCGACATTCCCCTTTAAAGGACCTCTGGGGGTCCCCACGCCTCAATTTGGGACACTCACGTACCCAATGTGTTCATGGTAGAATGGCATTGCACGACGATTCACACATTACGCTATTGTAGTACAATACTTAAAGGAAAAAGTGAATACATTTTTATCTTTTTCTGCGCAATTGTCAAGCAACATTCATTATAGCCTAACATAGGGCTGGCAAATGAACCATTTCCAGAATATTCATTTTTAGAGCCTTTTGATGAAGAATACCTGGCATGATAATAGCTAATTAACTGTCAGGTTACTGAGAGTTTTTGGCTGTGTAAATACCAGAACTCCTTGAAACCACTCAAACCAGTTTTTAGCACTGCGTCTTGCAAGTGAGACCAGTAAGCTGGTGGTAATCTGAAACTCAAAAGGCGTCGGACCTCCTCTCTATGTTTCCTCTGCATTCATATTCGGCAGCGAAAGCTCCCCCACCGCTAGAAAATCTACCCCTTGCCGGTGCTATAAAAATGTAAAAGAACAATGACAATTCAACATCTGGTGGTGGTGTCTATCCACAGTACTGTATACAACAGTACAGTTCAAGTAGGTCCACGTCATGATATAAGCATCCAAATAAGATTTAAAGATACGTTTTTTTTTGTTTTGTTTTTTAAACACGACAGGTAATGAAACTGATTCTAGGAATAGAGATAGGAGTCAAGCTAGGTCCACCCCACTCCACCACCACCACCATCACCATCACCACCACCACAACTGCTTCTAAGAATTCTTGCAGAAACACTGCATATAATATTTCGTGAGTGAGAGGTAGGGCTGGGAGGTCTACATGGATCCATGTAAAGGTATGGATTTTTACTATACCGTCATCCATGACGTATATTTAAAATGAATGAATAAATAAAAGAAAAATACTTATAGTTTTAAGTTAATAAAAAAAGTCGTTCCTCGCAGTAGTATTAAAAAAGTAAAAGAAAACAGATTTAGAATGAAATAGCAATATTTTGAATAAATACCGTCAACTACCATTATACCGTCAAAACTAAGAAAGATATGGCACTATGATATTTTGACTGTATTGAGATACTCCCCTGTGTAAAGTGCTGTGTTTTGTTTCCAGCATTTTGCCCGCTGTGGAGTAGAGTAGCTTCATTGCCTCGGTTGAACCCCGTCACGCCGACATGACCAAAGAGGACGAGATTCCGGACTGGGTGGGAGCCCAGGAGTTCTACGACAAGTATGACCCCAAGGAGGTCCTGGGCAGGTATGGTCAGAGAACCCTCCGTGGCACATGTCTGAAATATACCTCATACACATGTACGCTGTTTAGGTGACAAGCCAGTGAGAGATTCAGACACATGTGCATGCACGCATACATACACACACACACACACCTATGATCTATCCTTTATTCTTGTGTAAGACATTTTAGACATGTCAGTAAAGGGATAGTCCACATTTTAAAAATCCACTCTGATTTGTCACAAACTGAGGGTCGTTCTCATTTCCATCCATCCACAAAGCCTTTGCACTTGGTTTCTTAGTTTTTGAGATAGCGTTTGTTAGCGATGCTAGTGGAAGTCAATGGGATACGATCGCAAGTAAATCACATGTAGCACCTGACATGTTGCTTCCTAGCTGCATCACAACACAGTTAAGTATACACAAGGATGTAAAAGTAGAATCTGTAATGCCGTCAAACAGCGACCTCTAGGGAAAAGAGTCCCGCTTGGTATTGCACATTGTTTATGTTTTTTTGTTATGGTCTGATGTGTGGGTTGGAGTTTAGTAACTTATTATACTGTGAATTTCTCCAGACCTCTCTTGGCAGAGCCTGAGGTGTGGCCAGCAATAGCAACCCCTCCCCTATCCCCACTCAATTCCAACCCACACATCAGACCAAAACAAAAACTGGAAAAAAAAAAGTGCAATACCAAGACGGGCTCTTTTGCCCAGAGGTCACTGTTTGACGGCATTACAGATTCTACCTTTAAATGTGAGAGAGACATGCTTCATGACCCTGTTAACTTTAAATTACTCCAGGTTTGTGACAATTAGATACAGGCTTTTCCCCCCTTTTCTTTCCTTCTTTCTCTTTTTCTTTTCAGTGGATTATCCCTTTAGTGACATTCAGTCATTGGCCGCATTCAAAGTGACTTACATTACCAGCAAACAAAACCAAATGATGATCCCTTTAGTGGCATTTAGTCATAAGGTTATATGGTAATAAGGGAAAAGTAGCAGAGACGCAAGCAGTGCAGAATGCATGGAAATAAGGCCAGGGTGTTAGCTGGGAGTTAGGGTAATGGGAAAATGAGGGATGTATAATTTACTACCTAGTTTCTGTAACTCTTATAGCCAAGTCTTTGCCAGCCAGACAAGAAGTCAGAGTCAGGCTCTGCCACTCAAAATCTGTACATGTATTTCTATTAGATTTTTAGGTCTGTCACAGCCAAATTTGCACAAACTCTGTCATCTCAACCAATGTCAGTCTCGACACTATAGCAGCCAATTGGTCGTTTGGGGTTAAAGGAGTATTTCACCCATAATATGTAATACTCTGTTTGTTTTTTTTGCCAGCCTTTGGTGTAATACGTTGTCTGAGGAAGATTTCCACAACAGTCTTTTGGTTATAATTCTATATTTTGAAACAAATACCTTATCAACTTGAAAGCTATACTTTACCAACTGTATCCCGAGTCAGGCTTTAATTCATTCACTCATTCATTCATTCATTCATTCAAATATTTATTTAAATTCTCAAAGGATCATTAAATACAGCCTTACAAGCTATATTTAACACTACATGGAATAAGTGTCCTCCACTTGACAGAACTTGGAGGACAAACTCAAACTCTCAAACCTAATCAAATTGTGTAAAACCGTTTACAGTTTTGTGATATACGTGTGAGATTACACACATAATAAATCAGCTTTAAAGAAATGTATCTTTTAGTTAAGTGAAGTGCCCCTTTAAACTGTCTTGGAATTCCAGGAAAAACGTCCGCGGTAGTGGAGTGTTGCTACCCATTGTCTCTTTTGTCATTCCCCAACTGTTTGTCAGTCAGACAGGGGGTGCTGTTACGTAAGCCACACACTGCCCACTGTTTGGCAGGCCGCGTTCATTCACTTCAGCGTTTGCTTTGGACAAAGCTTTTAGTGTCAACTGCAGCGCGTTGATTGGCCAGCCCGGTGAAAGCTTTACATAATTCTCTTTTTTTTTTTTTTTTACGCCTGTTCCCCCATGCAGGTTATGAGGTCACAATGATAGGGACATGGTGTTCCCTCCCCCGACAGTATTCACCAACCACGTGTCCCCTCTTCACAAAAAACTGGGAGAGAACAGACTATAGGCCCAGGGCATCCACATCATACATGGTTGATCCAAGTTTGTGCGAGACAGTAGAGGATTACAACAGACGTGGTCAGATGATGGTTCAGATGTTATCGTTCTCGTCTGTGGCTCGTGCCTGTGACAACAGCTTTACAATGACACGTTCCCTCTCGTGTTCATAAAGATAAGAAAACTGTATTATCCTCAAGGGGGAAATTGCTTTGTTGTTGTCAACAGCACGACAGTTTTCAGGGCAACGGTTAGAAGAGACTGTACAAAGTGAAATGAGAACGTAATAAAATAGAGAATGAAGTAATATATCATGAAATAAAAGAGATAGAAACACACGTTCAATCCTTTGAAGTGCGCAGTCACGCTGGTGTGAGATTAGAATTTTGACAACTGAACATTCTAATGATGATGTAACAACGTCTGCCACTGGTCATTGAAATCTATCTGAACTCAAAAGTCCCGAAATAGAATTCTGAGGAAAACGGTGGTGTTCTAGAATTCCAAGAGAGAATATGGAGGAATATATGGTGTTCTACAATCCGAAGATAGAAAGAATCAGACAGTTAAACACAGGTCCTTTGCAAATGCACATCATATTTACGTACCCACGTATCTACAGGTGTCAACAGATATCCACAGATATTAATGATTTAATTACGAGAATATTTATGTGTGGTATTTGAACACATCTTGGTCGCAAAACAACAGGTGATTGTAATCAAATAGCAGGTGATTATCAATTGAACCCTTGTACTGAAGAACCATATAACTCTGTTTTGAAATGTTTTGGACAGCCCATGTATATGCAGTCGTACAGTCAATCTAAATCACTTGGGAGTGTGAATGTGATACATCACAAGCAAGCACTCAACCTCTGCTGTAACTATGAATGAACACAACGCTCTAACTTACCATCTTTAGATAATGACGTTTGAAAAAAATTGTTCCTCTGAAAACGTAAAAAACAGTTATATGGTTCTTCATCTGAGGTACTCAATGAAATGACAACCTTGGCCAATGAGCTGGGGCCTTGCGCCATGTTGTATGGCAAAATGCATCGTGAGAATACTATGATGTCGTATGTGTGGGTCAAACTCTTTCAGAATGTTGTTTTGAAATGAAATTGGCTCTCGGCCAAAGACAGTCGTTTAACCAGGGGTGTGTGTGTGTGTGTAAGTGAGCTA
>OMKL01137705.1:0-11282 GCA_900302295.1 Parasudis fraserbrunneri | reverse complement strand
AGCTCTGTGTCATCACCGTCACATGTCTTGTGTGTGTGTGTGTGTGTGTGTGTGTGTGTGCGTGCGTGCGTGCGCGCCCCTGTGATGGTACAATAATGCATGTGCAGCAAATCCATATCAGTACTCTCCTAATTGCATGGTTGTTTTGCATTTAGCAAGGAGTCCCAGTGCGCTGTATGAGTGTGCATCTGTTTCAGACTCACATCGTGCATAATTGTCCTCCTGCTCTGCTCGCCGCTGGGGGCCTGCCGGCCGGCTGCCTCATTAACAAAGATGTACTTGGATGTCACGTGACAAATAGGAGATAATCATGGTTATATGGATATTGCATACACCGTGTTACATGCAAAGAAGAGCGCTGTGATTTGAATGATGTTTTACGATGTTGTTTCGGTAAATCAGAATCACTGTGTAACAAGTGCGAAGATTCTACACTTTTCTAACCTTTTCTTTTCTTTCTTTCAGCTCTGTGACCAAGCAAATTCCCCCCCGCGGGGATAATAAAGTTTATCTGACCTTTGACCTCTCATTGTTCATCTTGTTCTTGTCCAGCACCACATTTGATACCTGCGGGATGAGTGTTATCTTTTTCTCCTTCTTTTTTTTCTTTTCTTTTATCAAAATGTGCTCAGTCATTATTGAGTACCTCAGATGAAGAACCATATAACACCGTTTTTAAGTTTTCAGAGGAACAATATGACAATATATTATCTAAAGATAGAAAGTTTAGAGTGTCGTGTTCATTCATAGTTAAAGACAGTAGAGGTCGAGTGCTTTCTTCACACTCCAAGGGATTTGGATTGACTTTTACAACTGCAAATACGTCGGCTGTCGGAAAAACAGAGTTATGTGGTTCTTCGGTGCAAGGATTCGTTTTCAATCTCATTTAGGATATTGCGCCTCAGTCATACGTACCTGTCGCATATAAATCCCAATTCAGCTATAATTGGAATGCTCTTGAACAAGCTCGAAATTTACACTGCGATCGCCATCAGTGACCAGCTTCATCTACAGAGGCTTTAATTGAGAAAGATGCTTTGACACAACAGTCATATCACATAAATGTTAAGGTTTTAAGATAACTACTTTGATGTGAACTCCTATGTACGCGCGTTGGTATGCATAAAATGTGGTTGTCGAGACTGGTCTATGAATGAAGCCAGATGTTCTTCACTGATTTTACACGCAAAAATCCTTTCTCTTTGTCTCTTGGAGAAGTGTGGGGCATAAAAAGAAAAGCATTTTAAATGCATCCTGTAGCCACAGAGGGAGCAGTCAGATGGTGGAGAGATTTAACCTGAGTGATGGGGCGTTGGGTAAACCATGGAATATTTGAAAACGGCAGGCAGCAAAGAGTTAGGACTGTGTAGATTCAACCACGTGCAGTTACGCTGAATAAACACAGGATTTTGTGGTATCAGGGCTGCTGAAATGAAGACCATGTAGGCTATGTGTAGACTCAACCACCAAATGATGTGCTTGCTCAACATAATGGCACATGGTTGAGTCTGCACAGTCTTCATTACAAATGACTGATAATATAATTGGACGAGAGGATAGAGTGAAGCACTCTGGGTATTGTAACTTTTATTGTCTGGGGGTGGAGAAGTTCAGAATTTCTTTACCCTAGCCCTATTTCCTACTTACCAATGATGTTGTTGATCCGGTAGAGTCCTTTCTCAGCACAATGTTCTTCACACTAGGTTCCCATAGCGCCGGCTAGTTAGCCAAAACACTAATGCAAAGTCAATGGGGCCACGTTCCAATCTGTATAAACCCTGAAATAAATGCTGAAATCTACTCCTAAATGCTGAAACCTATTTCAAAGTGCACCCAAAGTATGTTTCGCCATTTATGTCAGGGCTTCAAGTTTAAAAAATTCTGAACTTACCCTTTAATTGTAATGAAAAGTCCCATATACCTGGCTTGGATGGATTGACTGTGCAGAAAAATACCTTCTCCAGAGCCTCAACATTGTGAAGGAGAAAAGGAGAGAAAGAGAGCAGCGGTGAATTACTCCTTTAATCTCACATTATCGACAGACCTTGTTTTTCCACACTTTGTTATAGTGTCCTTCCAGTGCAGAGGGAAGGTCTGGCTGAAGTAATTTGTCCAATGATACAAAAGGCTAAAACAAAGCAGCTGAGTGTATTTCTTCAACCTACAATCCAGAGTGGCACTCTGCTTTTTTATGCTATCTTGAAATGACTTTACTCAACTCGCAGGCTGTTATTTAAAATTACAAAGGTTCCATTTTTGTGTGCCGATTTTGAATGTTAAAAGAATAAATAGTACTATCTATTCTAGGATGTACTGTAGAATGGACTACATCTTAACATTCAAAATAGCTGCATAAAATACAGCCCTTGGCAATCAAATGTTTTGCATTTCAAGATAACATAAAAAAAAAAAAAAAGTAAATGACGTCTATGGCAAACCTCTTTCAAGTGAGATGATTGTGGAACACAGAGGACTGTATTGGACAAGATGCAAGAAACACGTTGTAGGTGTCATGACTGGATTGGGAGAAAGAAAATCAATTAGAGTTGACTGTCCGCCAGCTCCATTGGGAGGTAGCCTACATAGAAGGTGCTATTCTTCTGTGAAGCCTCTGTTGAGTCAGTCAAGCCTTAAAGCCTCAATCCATGTTTTGTTTTTTTGTCGGTATCACTGCGAGCTATACACATACGGTTTTGAAGAGTTTGATTTGTAAATGGAAAATTAGCTTTTTTGAACGTTTCTTAACACATTATAAATTGGAAAAGTGGTCTGTTTTACTCCAGTGTTTACAAACATTACAACAAATACAATTAAAAACTCATATTTACCTGTTGTCACGCGTTAGTCCTTCTATCAAGATCATAGTCAAGCAACTATAGAGAATGAAACATGTCTCTATTTCTATTTCTTATCTTTGGTGGTAGGGCTACCCATTTGTTTACATTTTGATCACTGATTGGGCCTTTAAAGGGATAGAGAGCATGTGACAGGGCCCGGGTCACTGGGCTCACCATCAGCACATTAATCTGAATGTAAAATGAATAGATTAAGGGTGGGTAACACCAAATTGTCACCCGGGTGGTACGATCTCCAATTACCACCATTAGCGCGGGGCTAAAATGAGCTAAATGGTCGATCATCAAAATTGATGACTCCTGTCTCTCTTTGTCATTTCAAATTGTTCTAGGCGATGGATGATGGAGAAAAGGTGACAGTAAAGGAAAAACCAAGACAACGTCCGCAAGACCAGAATAATCATGCCCCCCCCCCTCCATGACATCTTATATAGATGGCAGAGACCTCTCTGCACTGTGCATTTTATTAGATTTCTCACAGTTCAAACCAATTCACCACTAATATGAATATCAAGCGTGAGACTTGTCGGTTGAGTCGCTTCTCTATATAACCTCCTTCTCTATATAACACTTCTCTATATGTTTAAGAGCCATTCCCTCTGTTGCTTGGTAACACTTTACAAATAGTAAAAGATTTAATGTTTTGTTTTATAAGATCCATGAATTATGATGTATGATTTATGATGTATGATTTAGGATTAAATTATTAGGACTTAGGTGTTTTGTTTTATATGATTTATGAATAATGATGTATGATATAGGATTTAGTTTTGATTTATGAATGATGATAATTTTAGTATGTAAACCTGTGGACCCCAGGTAGAATAGCCTGTGGCATCTGCTAATGGGGATTCGAATAAAACTCATAAACTCATAAAATAGTGATGTTCCCCAGTTTTTACCCAATGGTACAGTGATTAGTAGGGAAGTTTCATTTAATTTAATTTCATTCATTCATTCATTCATTCATTCATTCATTCATTCATTTTTGTTTGATGTAATTTGCCAGTCTCTTTCTTTTGGTAATTTGGTATTTCTTGTACCTTTATCGTTTCCTTCTCAGCCTCACATTCAGGAACTTTACTCATATGACAGTCGTTCACTCCCTGATGGAGTTTTTAATTTGTCAGATATGATGTTGACATTCAAGAAATGTTTTTTTTTTAACATTTCCAACTGAAGAAGGGTTGCTTTGGTTTTCTTTCTTTCTTTTTTTTTTAGAAGAAGCCTTTAGTAGAAGCCTTTAGCATAGAGATTTAGTTAAGTAAGAGGTTTACATTGACATTCTCAATACTTAAAGGTAAAATCTGTAATGCCATCAAACAGCAAGCTCTAGGCATAAGAGCCACGCTTGGTACAGTATTGCACTTTGTTTACTTTTTTTATTTTGGTCTGACGTGTGGGTTGCAGTTTAGTAACTTATTATACTGTGAATTTCTCCAGACCTTTCGTTGGCAGAGCTTGAGGTGTGGCCAGCAGTAGCAATCCCTCCCCCATACCCACTGAAATCCAACCCACACATCAGACAAAAAAAATAAAATAATAATAATACCAAGAGGTCGCTGTTTGACGACATTACAGATTCTACCTTTAAAGTATATGAATAAAGTGTTTCCCCTTTATATATTCTACTGTGGCAGGCCACCACAGTAAGGCCGTCACCCACCACACAACAAATGATATTATAACAATCCAGTCACAAACAGCGGTCTTCCACGGTGCTTGTCTATCTCCTCCACATCGTACTTTCTGTTCACCCTTCACACATCACAGCGGATCACCCACGCATTGACCCCCCGCTGTGCTATCTCTGTTTTAAGGCGTTTGGTCTTGTCACTACTGTTTCCTTCATTGGACACGTGACAGACTGAGAGGCACATTCTCAGTGTGTTTTTTTTTCTTCTTTCTTCCCCCAACTGTGATTCCATCGGAACCAAAACGTGAACAGGAATCACTGAGGCAACGCCGCTGTTCCGCTGGTACTTCAAATTTATGCGGGAAAACCAAACCGACGTTTCGGTCGACAAACAGAACTGTGAATGAATCAGTCACGGGCGTAAGACGTCCTACCTCTCGGTATGCATGTCACACTCAATGCGTCTTCTTTTAGGAATAAGAAAACCAGTACAAATGTGAATGTATTCGAATTCTGCGATGTACTGTTGTTTCAGCAAAAAGAAATATATTGGGGGTAGGGGGGACATTTCTGAGATGTTATAGGGCAATTGAAACCGAATGTGTTTCTTTTAGGCTACTTCTTTTACTTAGTAACTGTTAACATAATTTATAGCGACATCCGATAACAACTTCCTCTTCTTTCTGAGGTGACTGATTGATGTGACGAGAGCAGTGGTGCTCAGCCTTCTTGACCTTAAGGCCCCACAAATTGATACACACGTCAGTTCCGTGGACCCCCATTTGATCTCCCATCTATAACTGTCTATGCTGTAAGTGGGCAGATGACAGCGAAGAGGGTGAAACCTACAGAATAGTCATTCTAGTAAGTCTAGTAAATGAAATAATACCGCAATTTTTCCGGGGACCCCCTGGAACCCCCTTCAAGGACCGGGGTCCCTGGACCCCATGTTAAGTACCCCTGGACCAGAGCGTGGAGTCTAATTCCTGAGGGACAATTCATTGTTGATGGTGCACATTGGGTCGGCCGGAGCAGGAGTGATGCCACTGAAAGCATTTTCATGTATATTGATTGTATATTTTGTCAAAAAGTATATTCATAGTCTACAGTACCACTGTGTAAACGTACTGCATGTCTGTTTCCTTGGCGCTGCATGTGACATCTTATCCGTCCCTGTACCATGAAGGTCAGTTAGTACTGAGTCCTCTTGTGACTTGGTGTTGTGTTACCAAGCAACCCATTATCCTGCCCCAGGCGTCACATTCTCACGCATGTCACACAACCTCGGCGTGTGATACCCACGCACAGACACCCTTAGGCGTGTGTCTTTGATGCACTGTCTGTGGCCCTCAGCGCTACCCGTTGTCCCCGTAGCCAACTGTATAAGTTTGCTGCGGGGAGTCAAACCTGGGGGGGTGCTACGGTGGTAGGCGAGTCCTTTTACCTCTACACTACCGAGACGTACTTTTGAGACAGCCTATCCCTACCCATAACCCTAACCTTAACCACACCACTACCCTAAACATAACCATAAATCGAACATTAACCACACCACTACCATAAACATAACTATAAATCAAACAGTAACAACACCACTACCCTAACCATAACCTTAACCCTAACCTTAACCCTAACCTTAACCCTAAACATAACTATAATGTAGGGTAGTGTAGAGGTGAAAGCACTTGTCTATGACAGCAGGCATTCTCGTGATACAGGTTGTAAAGCATCATGGTATTTTCATCATTTTTTGGTCACCACCATGATGGTAGTGACCAAAAGAATGACAGAAATACCATTGGTATCGTGGTTTAAATTGGATTATGCCATGATATTATTTAAGTAAAAAATTTAAGTTTGTAAAAAACAAACAAAAAAACAAAACAGTTTAAACTGGTACCATGGCCCAACATGACTTTTACCACGGCAGTATACCATGGTAAATTATTTATACAATGGTCCGCCTGGTACCGTGGTAAAACTAAATTTAGCATCAAACTACCATGCTACTTTTTTGTAAGAGAAATTCCGTGTGGCATTATGTACTTAGCAAAGAAAGAAAAGGCAGAGACATGCAGCAACACAACAGGACAACATGGTTTTATAGAGCAAAGGTCCACAAAGTAGGAATATGGGGAATGCTTTGGTATTTTTTCATCAGAGACATTTAGCAGAATTATAGACTGCGTGAAATTCTCTTCTGAACAGAACAGAAGAGCACAACATCTAAAACTGAATATATGTTATGCATGGTCAGGGGCCTTGTGGGTCCTTTGAAGGATGTGTACTGTATGGTTTCTTAATGAGGGCCTAAATCCAAACTAACCCAACACTAAAAGGGTTGGATGACTTGTGGTGTTTGTGAATTTCAAACACGCCCATGCTGAGATGATGCATTTTTCATTACTCTTTCCCCTCTCCAAAAAAAAAAAAGAAAAGACAAAGAGCTGTTTTGCAATTGACTTGCAAATACTTTTAGCTTCATCCCCCAGTGAAGTCATTCCTCATTTGGCACAAGTGGTGCCATTGTAACCATTCCCACAGTAGAGGGGCTCCACAACCTCAACAATAGACGTGGATGCTGCTTAGAGGAGGAAAACCTATTGTCTATGTAATTGTCTTTGTCGTGTCTTCATGTCTGTTGAAATCCATTCTGCAAGCATAACTTCCCACTGCGGTCAACACATGACTGAAAATGATAGGGCAGCAACCCTCTCGAAAGGATGTGTTACAATAACACTTGACATACAGCACATACAGATGCGCTGAAAAGCAACACACCATGTGTTAATGGTGTGTTGAAAATGACACAACACAATTTGTGTCATTTTATGACACATGGTAAATGGTAAATGGACTGCATTTATATAGCGCTTTTATCCAAAGCGCTTTACAACTTATGCCTAACACTCACCCATTCACTCACACATTCACACACCGACAGCGGAGGCAACCATGTGAGGTGCCAACATGCTCATCGGGAGCAGTTAGGGGTTAAGTGTCTTGCTCAAGGACACTGCGACATGCTGCCAGGAGGAGCCGGGCATCGAACCGGGAACCTTCAGATTACCAGACGACGGCTCTACCTCCTGAGCCACTTTAACACATCTTTGTGTATTTAGTTAAGGACAACACATCCTATGTTATTTTAACACATCCTTTTTGAGAGCCAGCCAATAACGTTAATGTCATCCCATGTATTTGTAGCCATCGTAGAAGTCCCTCATCCTGCATTTATCCTGCATCCTTAGCACTGCAGGGATACTGTTTAGAAAGCTCAAGTTTTTAAATGAGTCATTGAATTCTAATACTTGGGAAGAAAACTAAATCTGAATCCAAGCAATTCCTCTCAAAGTGGAGCAGCAGTGCAGCAGTGGTGCACCAATCATGCAGTATAAAGGACTAGCTACATCTACAGTATGTAAATACATAGATACATGACCAATAACCACCCTCTCACCCTCAACTCCACCTCTTTTCATTTCCTCTATTTTAATCTTTGAATTAAAATTTCTTCTCTGACTACTCTCTCGCCTCTCTTTTATCTTTCATTTTATAATATATATGTATGTTTTGTTTTTTCACTATTCTAATGAATTATTCAATAAAGTTTTGTCTTGTATATATTCAGTTGGGTAAATAGGACAGGAAGCATCCACACTATGTAGATGACTCTCCTTCCTTCTTGTCCCTTGCCCTCCTTCCCTCGGCCACTCACAATAAAAAAAATAATGGTTAGAAAACAGCAAAAGATCTGAGCTATCCCCACAAGCCACGTACACAGTTCAGGTATATGAAAATGGCAACTAATAAGACTAACAAGAACTGATCCCTTCTACACATGCGTCATCCAGTGGGTTCTGCCACAGAGACCTTAGTTACCATGGCAACCACTCACTGCAGAGATTGTTATTAATTTTGAACATCTTTAAAACTCACATTTCACCGCAAAATGCAGTAGATTATAATTTTACTCAACATAAGATCACATAACATTTAATTATTTCCTCTGAATATGTTTGTTCTGTAGCAAGTAGTTTCGCTGTTGCTGCCATCTTTAGCGTTATGAATTTCTCCATTCAAAACTCCCGGAGAGCTCCATCCCCTCATTATATAGAGTCTCTGATAGTACTGTTCCACTGTGACTTGTTTACAAGATCCAGTAATAAGACATTATATGATAAAATATTTGTTGATACTTTTCTCATATATCAACACATAGCGACCATTGTTTTGCACATAGCAACCATTGTTTTTTCCAGCATGGAGGACAAATAGGCATTCCACAGATTGTGTGAAAGGCCTCTTGGTTTTCCCACTCTGCTGTCCTGAATGTAATCATGCTAATGGACCATAAAACATTCCGGTGAATAGTATTGTGAAGCCAGAGATATGCTCATCATTTGTCAGGAAATAACTCGTTCAGTATGGAAGAAAAAAAGACGAATGTACTAAAAAACATGATGGTGGTTAGTCATCTAATCAAGAGCCGGCCCTATTAAAGACCTTGCGGTGAGCCCCCTGCTGTAGGCTATGTTACTCAAAGACAGAGCTGTTCACTCAGACTAATACCTGAGTTACAACAACAGATGAGCTGCATGTATTTCCATTCCAGGCTGTCAACAGGCAAGCAGCGTGTCTGGACATCAAACAATCCCAAACAAGCACTTTTCATCCAATACACCCACATTACTGCATGTGAAAAAACACATGGTTGCGTGTACAAAAGTGAAACCCTTGTGAAAGAAAATGGTCTCCCGCATTTATCCACCTATGCTGCCGCTGTGTACCGGAATTCACAGTAGTACACAGCATTCGATCCATTGACTTTCTGAGTGCTGAAGGAAAGGCTTGTATGGAGGAAACATGCGGTACCAGTAGGCTCAGACATTTTTCTTAGTATAACCTGTTGCCTCGTTGCATTCATTTCTGTTAAGAACTGCTGTTAAAGGTAGAATCTGTAATGTCATCAAACAGCAACCTCTATGCAAAAGATGACAACATGGTACTGTGCTTTGTAAAAAAAAAAAAATTGGGTTTTGAATTGGGTTTCAGTGGGTATAGGGGGAGGGGGCGCTACTGCTGGTCACACCTCAGGCTCTACCAAGAGAGGTCTGGAGAAATTCACAGCATAATAAGTTACTAACCTCCAGGCCAAAACAAAAAGTAAACAAAGCGCAATACCAAGCGGGGCTCTTTTGCCTAGAGGTCGCTGTTTGATGGCATTACAGATTATACCTTTAAAGTGGTATGTTGTAACAAGGGAGGTATTCCAAAATCCCCCAAGGAAACCTTAGTATCAAAGCTGTTTTTTCATTATTTATTTTTTAGGGGATTCTTTCAATATAAATATTTCTAACGTCAATAGCAAACATATTTGTCAAGCGTGGCCCCAGTGGGATGCCTGCACTTCCTCTGTGGACAGGTACGTTACCTTAGGCAGGAACATTCTTCCCCCCCACAATTCTAGGCCTACCAAATAAAAATCAAACAATACACATGCAAGCAAACTGCACAGTTAAGCTGTCATTTGTATGCTTCTCTGTGGTTGGCTGGCTGGCCTTGCTCTGGTGAATATCAACATGATGACTCTAATCCAACGTAGAATCGTGGCTGTGGTTACCGCATAGCAACAGGGGAGGCGGGAGGGGTCCTGAAGGAGGGGGCTGCGGTCTATTTTAGGGGGTTTTGTTTAACCCAATTACAGTGTCACTGAGCTGCTGTGGCTGACTGTATAGCAGCCAGGTGTTGTGTGTCTCCCCTTGGAAAGTGGGACACACAATGCAGTCTTACAGACATGGAAATGTGATCAGCTTAGAACAATGGCTCTTTGTTTCACACTGAGACAATGGGAAAATGAGTCGCACGCCGAAGGATGTTTTCATATGGAATAATGAGAATGAAAAGCCTTTCTGCCCACAGTAACATCACACGTTCCTCTCCCTGATACGAGACCTTCCTCTGACCTTGGGGACTGTCAATATTTCGTCACAGGATCCATCTGCCAACAGTTCTGTGGCAAGACACACAAAGCTTAGCTGGAAAGCTTCCATATATTCCTCTAAATGAAAATCTTCCCCCAGATAACCCAGATAACCTTAGTAGTAGTCTGCAGAGCCCTCAAATGAGAAGCACACTGCCGGCTAATAAGCCAAGCCACAGCAGTACCACCTGAGGCCCCTGTTGTTTCAAAATCAGTGTTATCAAATTCAATTCAGGGAACTTTTTTTCTCTGCAAAGAAATGAAGTAATCGTTAGAAAGAAGCCACTGTAGGGCAGCATACGAAACACCCAATCTGGCAGCTTGCGAATGAAGGCACATGCAGCTTTGAAAGAACGGCATCCGCGAGCTTCTCTGTTTCGCTGCACTCGACACTCTCTCTTCCCTCTGCATCTCCCCTCCAGCCATCAACCCGAGAAAGCACTTTAGAAGCCGGGGAAGTAGGGCGGATGACAGTTGTCTCTGTGTCCCCTTTGTCAGCTGTAGCGTGCAGTCATATCATCAGCCACACAGCAGTTTCACCTCAGATTGGGATCACAGGATCATCCCGATACACTTCATCACTCATTTTAATGGTGGAGGCTTAATTCACCACTCCTGTGAGGCATAGATTTTGTTAATTTAATTTTGTATCCTCTTTATTTAATATTGAGAGGAGGGTTGGGCTGTCTGTGTAATTAAGTGTGTGCGCTGCATGTGTGTGTGCACAACCTTGTGTGTGCGTGCCATTGAACTATATAAAACAGTGCGTGATCACTTGTCCATGCCCCCCCCATTTGTGTCAGGGTCT
>OMKL01137703.1:0-12714 GCA_900302295.1 Parasudis fraserbrunneri | reverse complement strand
TCTAACTGCAAGATATTAAAATAAAAGCCTACAATGTAACAGATCTGAAATACTGAAATGGTGAAATAGTTGTGTGTAGCCTATCACACATAAGTCAGCCTATGATTAAAAAATAAATAAATAAGTTCTTGTAACAGAAAAGGTCAAATCTGATATGGCATTATTCTTTCACAGGGCCTATATCTAAATTAAATTAGCTGTTTTTGGAATTTTGGATCCCTAGCCTTATTTCCTACTAATCAGTGATGTTTTTGATCGGCAGAGTCCTTTATCTACACAATTCATGCTGTTCTTCATACTGGATACCCACAACTCTGTGTAGTTAGCCATAAAGTAATGCAAAGTCACAGTCCTGTCTGTACAAGTCCTGACATCAGTGCTGAAAGCTACTTTGGGTGTCCTGTGGAGTAGGTTTCAGCATTAATTTCAGGGCTTGTACAGACTGGAACGTGGCCCCATTGACTTTGCATTCGTTTTTGATTAGGTGGAGCTGATTGCTTTGAGCGCACTGTGGAGTATGTTTTGACTGTTTTGTCCAGAATGAAAAGTTGCCCCATTACATACATTTTTTGGCTAACCAGCAGGTGCTTTCTGTATGAAATACAGCATGGTTTACACCGAGAGTGGACCATCAATCAACATTATCATCATCTTTGAGTAGTGTAAGACTCTCTTCTGGAAAGAGAAGAATGTTTTAATTTTTTCTGGAGATACTTAACATAACATTTATAACATTGTTATAAAAAATATATAAAAAATCTTATGTGACTTCCTTCAATCGGTGGAACATGTTGTTTTTTGTAAACTGGTCTAAATCTTTTTTTTATTTTTTATTTTTTATGTTTTGGGCACCTCTTTCTTCCCTTGTATTGAACACACCATTTTGGTGGGTACAGCACACACCAAATTCTTAATTAATTACTTCCTTCCCCATCTGGCCACCCCACACCCAAGAGTAAATAACTTTTACAAACTGGGCAGCAGATTATGTAAGCAGTGTTCCTGGCTCCAAAACGCACAGCTAATTAATTCAAAGATTCAGTACAATGAAAATCAGAATCAGAATCAGCTTTATTGCCAAGTATGACATACAGGGAATTTGACTTTGACACGTCTCCTCATGTACGTACACAGAATAAAAGGAGAAAAAAAACAAAAACAAAGAATATACATTTACATTGAATACTATAGTATAGGCATAATCTGAGCTACTATAATCTACTAATAAAATCTAATCTAAGTTGCTATAGTTGACCAAGAGCCATCCTATGGCAACAAGATACAGATAGTGCAAGAGGTGATGAGGTAAATATAGGGTGGTAGCAAAATAATAAATAAAGCATATGTACAGTAATGAAATGTATTGCACTTTAGAGAGGTACAGTGGTTTGAGTTATCGGTTAACCAGAGTTAACGGTTCATGAGTGACAGCGAAGGGGAAGAAACTGTTCCTGTGTCTGGTGGTTTTGGTGTAGAGATCTGTAGCGCCTACCAGATGGGAGGAGTTGGAACAGATTGTGTCCCTGGTGGAAAGGGTCCTGTGTGATTTTTCCTGCCCATTTCCTGACTCCGGAGGAGCACAGGTCCTGAATGTTGGGCAGGTCAGCGCCGACAATCCTTTCAGCAGACCTGTAGTCTGTTCCTGTCCTGTTTGGTGGCTGATCCATACCAGACAGTGATGGATGAGCAGAGAACAGACTCAATGACAGCAGTATAGAACTGGATCATCAGCTCTGCATGAGCTGGCACAGAAAGTACATCCTCTGCTGGGCCTTTTTGATGATTAGGTTGATGTGCGGCTCCCATTTCAGGTCCTGGGAGATTGTGGATCCCAGAAACCTGAAGGATTCCACAGCCAACACAGTGCTGTTGAGTGTGGTGGGGGGGACTTTCTGAAGTCCACTGTCATCTCCACAGTTTTGAGTGTGTTCAGCTCCAGGTTGTTGCGACCGCACCACAGGGCCAGCTGATCCACCTCCCGTCTGTATGCAATCGTGTTTTTCAATCTCATAGCATTTTTTTTTTACAGAAGGTATGTTGATGTAACATTACCCAAAATGTTAGAACTGTTGTTGTTGTGAAAATGATGACTAAAGCCCTTTGATCTCTATTTCCCTGGATATCAACAAAATCAAGCCATTTCAGATATCCAATCTGCTTCCTGAACTATATTCCATAAAGTACTCTGATTACCTGATTGGCCCATCAGTCAGTCCGTCAGTTGTCAGTAGCTGTAAGGATATCAACTAGCTAGCCTACAAACAAGTAATGAAACTACTTTGCTACAATTTAGTTAATTTTGGTAGTTCAAAAACATCCACAACAATGGTGTCAATTTATGTATCACCTGCTGTCACAGGTTAGCCAATGTTAATCTCCCATAGCAACCAATCATACTGGTTCCATGAATTTGTTTACATTTGAAAGCTTCATGTATGGATACTAACTTGACATCTCCTTTCAATGAACAGAAGGCTACGCCCCCTCAACCTACTGAGAATTGGCTGTGCTCAGAGAGGGTGCACTAAAACAGTGATAACAAATCAAATGATACATCTGAATCTGAAAAATACATTAATATTTTATACAAAATTTATGACTGAATTAAAAAATCATTGTGCTGGATCTTTAATCAAAGACAATTCATCCCATTGTGACATCATAGAGGGTAAGCAATTCTGAACAGCTTTTTTAGGCTTGTTAATCTGGAGAATTAAAACCCCGGCTAACTCCATACAAAGACTAGGCAAAATCCATTTCCCATAATATGTCCCCTTTAAATACCTTTTAAATTCCCCTTGTGTTTTCTTGTTTTCTTGTGGACACTGTATATACATATATACAGTAGTATATAAGTATATACTCAAATATTTCAGTTCTGTAAAACTGCCATGTGAGTGTGACATAAACTTGGGACTTTAACTTGCATTTATTTGCTCTATTTTTTGCTATTGTAAAAAAAAATATACCATGTAGAATTCATTGTATGCAAATTTTATTATGATTCTTAGTTCTTGATTAACATACTTGGTCAACCAACACACCTCAAATTAGAGAGAAAAGCGATAACACAACAGGTGAAAATGAACATAGGGTATTATTTGATGCACATATTCAACATATTCCAAGCTAGCCAAACCACTTGTGGTGTGAAGTACACCTAATTAAACAATCAATACTCAAAGTCACTATTCACTAAGAAATCATTCACCCCAACATAAGAAACATAAATAAGAACGGCTGTAGAAGTGAGAACATACACAAATATAGGGCTGCCCCCTCTTAGTCAAATAATCAGTCAGTTTGGGCTTGGCCAACCTGAACTTTGTTGTATGATTAGTGAATTTTTATGCTTTCCCCCCCCAAACTGAATAAATTATTCCCTGAAAAAAAAAAATGCGCGTGTCTGTGGTTGGCTTTTAAAGATTTAAAGGGGTCTGCCTGCATGATTATATGCAGGAAACACAATTTTACAGATTTGTCCCACAAGTTTGTCCCACAGAAAGACATTCAATAATTCTTTAACGAGTATTCCCACAATCATTGTTTGTAATTGTATACTATAATGGATACAATACAAGTATCCTCTCTGACTGTAGAAGTGTTCCTCTGAGACACTCTACTCCTTACTAAACTCTATGAATGCTGTCTTCACTCAATGCCTTTGGCCTTCAGCTCCTCCTTCACCCGGCTCAGGTAATTAGGGTCAGGATATCCAAAACTGTGGAGACACAACACAGTGATAAACTATAGATGTCCAGTCCATTTTGAACATATCTACAACTTAAAGAAATACCATGACATTTAATTCGAGTTTTTTTTGTTTTCTCCACTAGGCCCTTGACGCATTGTAGGGGGAGAGTTTACACATTTGTCCACTGGTTTCCCTTAGTTCCATAGTAGCCTTTCTCTACACAATTCATGCTGTTCTTCAATCTGGATACCCACAACTCTGTGTTTTTAGCCACAAAGTAATGCAAAGTCAATGGGGCCATGCTCCTGTCTGTGCAAACGCTGAAATCAATGCTGAAAGCTACTTTGGGTATACTGTGGATTAGGTTTCAGCGTTAATTTCAGGGCTTGTACAGACTGGAACGTGGCCCCACTGACTATGCATTAGTTTGTGGCCAATTAGGTGGAGCTGTTTGCTTTGAGCACAGTTTTTTTTGTCTAGAATGAAAAGTTGCCCCATTACATCAAGTTACAATTACAACCAAGAGTTTCCTGTATGAAATACAGCAAGGACTGCACAGAGAGTGGACTATCAATCAACATTATCATCATCTGTGAGTGGTCTAAGACTCTCTTCTGGAAAGAACTGATTGGAGGGCATTCTTTTTTTTATATAAACTTCATGACTAGTTTAGTCCCAAACGGTCGACTCTATGTCAGCATTGGCCTCAAAGGTTCAGAGCTGATTTAATACAGTAGATGGCGTGTTGAGCCATTTTCGACCCATGAAATGCCAATTTTGATAAATTTGGTAAGAAATGTCAATATCAACACCAGCACTGATGTGTTTCATCACAGTACAGTAATATAACTTAGATCACAGCTCAATGCTTACGTGTGCAGCACCTCTTTAATTTGAGTTTGCTAATTTTCTCCACCAGGCCCTCAACACATTGAAGGGGGAAAGGTTACACATTTGTCCATTGGTTTTCCTTAGTTCCATAGCAGCCATATATATTTTTTGCACATATATTTGATCTGATGACATTGTCTTTGTTACGAGTACATATACTTTTTGATAGCCATATTATTACGGCAACATCAGTAGCCTGCTCTGTAGTATATCTATTCACCAGCTGTAGACTCTACTTTATATGTACCTGCTACATAGGCTAATTCCTGCAGCTACCAATAGCTACTGTATACTTATAGATCTTGTACATGAACTTCTTATCATTCGTTATACTTATCTTTTTGTTTTATTTACCTTCTTCCATTTCTTGCCCTATTCATTGCTGTGTGGTGCTTGGTTTATTTGATCTTATCTTCACCGTAGCAGTTGGCTTGCAACTTGCTCTGCCCATTGATTCCAATGAGGAAGGCTAACAATTCAAACAAGCTGTACATAGGAAAACTAAAGGATAAATGTGGACACTTTTTCACACAATGTGACAAGTGCTGAATGATGAGAAATAACCAACAAAAATCTTAAATATCAAGATATTCCTTTAACTCTTGACCTGAATGCCACTTACGGTAAAAAGTAAACAATGCTACAAATCAAGAGTTAGAAATGTACAAATTTATATAATCTATGGCTCTGATAAAAACCACATGTAACAGACTGGGGTGCTGTACCTTTGTGGACCTCCATGCGTGTTTGTCTTGTGATGAATGTCATTCCATGTCACCACGCCCTCAGCCCCAGTGGTCCTGGAGGTCCCCACAGTGAATATTAGTTTCTGGTCAAATGCCCTCTTCAACAGCTGCAGCACTTCCCTTCCTTCCCTGTTGTCTGGTAGATAGGCTACTCTTTGAATACCGTAGTAAGTTCTTCCTGGATTGGGATGTTTCTCCTGTTAAAGTAGGGGATGGGAAGGGTACAGACACAGGGTCCAGTTAAATTAAAGTAAATGCTGAAAATGTACTGAAAATGTAATTGAAAACTGTTCAAAAGTTGCATACAATAGGTAGTGAGGGTGTAAAAAAACAATTAGTGCATCAAGATGTACCAATATGAATTTGTACATTTAACCATATCAATCTGCAAAATTGATCATGACAATTAGTGTTTGGATTTGTTTAATTTATTAATAATTAGTCCAATCACATTTGTATCACACTTAAAAAAAAATCTTGAAATCAACTGAATTAAACCAAATAAACTTTTGGTCAAAATGTAAGATTTTGTGATGCATTGAATCTTTACCTAAATAACTGGAATATTAGAATTTAATCATCACACCCCCAATGGTATTGATAGTGCAGTCAGTGTCTTTTTCTTGAATAACCCAAGGCTCTTACCGTCTGTGTTCCAGTAGGAATATCATAGGTGATGGTTATTGTTCCATGCATTTCAAATCCAGGGAGCCCGCTGGGAGTGTTTCTCCATGACATATGTCCTTTAGGCTGGTCTCCCTCTACCTTCCCAAAGACATCTTTACACACAGGACAGGTGGGTCCCACGCTATCTAGTGAACGTTTCAGACATTCCTTACAAAACTCATGGCCACATTTTAACTTCTGCTTGTTGTTAAATGTATCCATGCAAATTGGACAATTTTCATCACCGCTCTCTTCTGTCACGCCTCCTTCTGTGGCTCCCCATCCCATGGATGCTGCTCCAGCACTGGACATGTTGTACCTCGAGTATCCAATACTCTGCTTGTCCTCTTCTTTGAAGACAGGCCCAACTATCTTTTCTAGCTCACAGACAGCAGGGCCCAGATTCTCTGGTAAGCCAATTAACCTCCAGGAGCTGAAGTTCTCTCTGGTTCCAATAACTGGGTATCGAAGGTGGATCTCTTTCAGCTTGTCCTCTACCTTCTTGACCTGGTCAGGGGCCATCAGGGAGCAGCTCATGGTTGATGTTGCAACCCTCTGGTAGAGTTGTAGGAGAGCTCTGAGGGCATGGCTCTTCAAGGCAGCAGCCTCTACACCGTTTGTAGATTTAGCTTTCACATTGACTTTTCCCTGGGAAAACTCCTGTTCTAACTTTACACCAAACTTATGTTCAGTGTTGATTATTTTCTTATTAAAGGAAGACATCGTCAGCTTCCAAAGCATCTCATCCAAAAGTATCCCGTTTGAGACCAGAGGGTCTTTGATGTTCAGGCCAATCTTCTGTGATGCGTCTGGAGATCCCCATGCAGATGCACTGGGAGAAATGTCAGCATTTGCTGGCATGTTCTGTGGTATTGTTAAGGACTTTGGGAGAGCAGCAAGGCTCTCTCTTGGCCCCCACACTGTAACTTCTTTAGCGGATGCGGTGAGAACTACCTTGGCTGCCTCTTTCTGGAGAGTTTCCAGTGTTGACATCCAGTCTCCTGGATTTGTATTCTTGAGAGGAGAAGTATGGGAACTGTAAACCGTTAAACAACTCTGGACTAGGTCTGTGAACTCTCCTTTAGCTTTAGCAAGATTTGGAACTCCGGCGTTCTGGTCCACTTCAACAGACACCTTCACTTCAGACGTGATTTGAACTCCATTATCTCTCTCTATGGCTTTAATTTTCTCTTTGTAGGCCTGACTAATATACCAGAAGAGTCCCAGTGGGATTTGGAAGCTCTCCGTCTCCTGTTTTGCTGTAGCAGCTCCACTACTCCGCCCTTTCATTGGGATTTCCACCTGGGTAAAAATGCAATGTTTTACACATCTAATGGGAATTCACTTTTATGCATTTCATTCAAAATAATTTAGTAAACAATACATACTGTGGCTGGTGGTAATGCAGAAGGAACATCCATTAAATTACTGTCTGGTGTTGTTAAGCCTGGGTCTTGTACTGGTTTACGAGAAAACCATATGGTGGCTGTCTGGCCATCTTTGGTGGTCAGTGGTGTTCCACCCAACTGAAGAAGCGCTTCTATGTCTTAAAACATTAAGACGTAATACACATGATTCACTTTCCTCAAAGACTTTAAAGGGATAGTCTATCAAACATCATCTTTCCCAACAGCAAGATGGAATGTTCTCTAGTTTGAAGCATCACAATTTAAGTCTGTTGTTTGATGTTTCACTGCAAGTCAATAAGAACTCTAATAAAGACGTACCAGAAGCAGGCGTGATATGTATCGAAGCGCTCCCATCTTCAAGGAAACTTTTAACAAGGCAGCTTGTATGATTGAATTTATCATTTGTCTTATTGTTGAACCAAGACTGAAGAGCTTTCTGTAGAACTTGTTTCGGTTTACTTTTGTCATCTTTCCATTGACATTCCACCAAGGCATGAACTACAGCTCCACTTTCCTCTGTTGGGGTCCTTCCCTGACCCTGAAAAAAAAAAGAAATTGTGAAAAAAATGAATACCATCTCATCTAATCTAATTATCTAATTAACTATCTAACTATAAATCTAACTATAAAGGAAGGTATTTCTGTCTGTCTGTCTGTATGTCCTTCACTTATCTCGAGAACCGTTCATCCGATAGGTTATTAATCTGAGTGATGGAGGCAGTGGTATTTTGTTGTATTGTTATTTAGCTAATGTTTCATGTGTTTCACAGGTACATTTCGTTTGATGTGTATTTTAATTCAATAGTTTATTTGCATGCAAGGTAAGTTAATGTTGTGTTATGCTAGATTTCTAATGGACTGGAGCTTCTGATGCATATGTGATTGAGGAACGTTAGCAAACGCTAGTAAAATGTCGTTTTGAGGACACACGCGCCTGCCACAACAACACAACCAACACCGTTAAAAACAACTGGAAAAAGACAAAGGCGCGTCAAAGAAGCGTCCAATCTGATCACACCCCTTACACATGTATAACCTCGGGCATAATAGAATCAGAATCAGTTTTTATTTGCCATGTACATTTGCACGTACAAGGAGTTTAGCTTGGTGCTTGCTCACACAAAGAAGACAAAAATAACACATGCAGAATAACACCAAAAAAAACTAAAAACGAGAACTAGATAAAAAAGTTTAGGAGCTGTTCCCTCGTAAAGGTGATCTGATTTGAGTAATCAGAAACTAACAACAGGTGGAGGTAACACAAAGTGGCAGACGTATGGAGCGCTATCTTGGATCACGATTGGACAAGCTGCTTTGGGATTATTTGGAGCACAGATTCATGCAGGAAAGATTCGCTATAAATTGAGAAAAGACAAACAAAACAAACAACAAAAAACAAAAAGTGATACCACTTAAATCCCCACCTCTACTGTACATCTCACAAGAGTCTTCATTAAGACAGCAGGGGGGAGTTTGTATATGGACAATGAATGGTTGAAAATATCAATGAACACAATGAATCTGGTCAGGATGGCACTAGCCGGCAAGGATGGATACTGAGTGGAGAGGATTAATTTGAATATACTAGCAAGTCTCAGTTATTATTGTTAAACTGAATTAAAGACTTATCTGGACGTGCTGAGGTGTGGCTATTCTGATGTGCTGATGAGGGTCTGATGATGGATAATGTACTCTCTGAATCTAAGCAGTGATTGTAAATTTAACAAAGAAATTAGAGATGAACCTCAGATGTTGTAGTTTTCATCGCTGCTGCTGAACCCTGAGAGTCAGGTGCCGTATACAGGTCTTCCTCCTGAAATAATAAAGTGCTAATCAGCCACTGGCCCAGTAGTCTTTTTCAATTGACCCATCTCAAACTCCGCCCTCTTTTCTTGATCCTCCAATCAGATCCTCCAAAAGTTTGTCTGAGGAAAGCAACAGCTATCAGAGGATCAAGAAAAGAGGGCAGAGTTTGAGATGGGTAAATTCAGTCTCATTTGAGGCTGGTCATGCAGTCCAGCTGCAGAAAACCTACACACAGTTAATGATTTGAAAGTGTACATCAATAAAAACAACTGTGGTAGAATGTCAAAGAGCACCCTAAGCATAAAAAGCTGTTCAAACACAGGCCAATACTCTGTGGGCTGTGCCATATGTCATCCATTACTTTTTACTCATACAGTAGAAGCTATTATATGCCATATGTAATATTTTCACCATTTCCCTGCCAAGCTTTCCCCACTGAACACAAATGACAATAAACAGGACATTATAAGGAATTTCTGATGACAGCATTGCATTAAAGGTAGAATCTGTAATGCCGTCAAGCAGCAAACTCTCTGCAGAAGAGCCCTGCATGGCATTGCACTTTGTTTATATTTTTTGTTTTGTCTGATGTGTGGGTTGGAGTTTAGTAACTTATTATACTGCAAATTTCTCCAGACCTCTCTTGGCAGAGCCTGGGGTGTGGTCAGCAGTAGCAACCCCTCCCCTATCCCCGCTCAACTCCAACCCAACCAGCAGAACAAAACAAAATATATAAACAAAGTGCAATACCAAGCAGGGCTCTTTTGCCTAGAGGTCGCTGTTTGACGGCATTACAGATTCTACCTTTAAAGTATTTATAACTGTTAACTTTGTGTTAATGTGTCAACTTTACTTTGTGTTTATGATATAAACTTCCAAGATCCAGTATTGATAGTCTGTGACCTTTAACTTGACTTCTGGAGCATTCTCATAATGATGCCAAGAAAGGTCTTAATAGAAAACAAAGCCAAAAACCCAAATATATATCTATTTATTTATGGGAAATTATTAAACGCTAATGCGAGAGCAGATGTCCTGTGACTTGCACAACATCGCCGATGATTTTTGTTGCATTTAGGGCAGACCCCGATTGAAGCTCTGAAGGTTCAATCGCTGCCATGGTAATCAACAGCAAAATCAATATTCAAATGCTTCGAAATATATTTTTATTTCTCCAAAAAAATAGCCTACATCAGCATAAGATATAATAATCCCAACATTCATTTTGAAAATCAGTTCTCAGACAAGGACATTTAGTCACAAGAACTCTCGGAAAACCTATCTACCTCATCGCTTTCATCTATCTGCCACAATGAAACGTTCAGAGCGTGGGAGGGATGAGACATTGGGCACCTCACTGTGTGACAGCATTAGGTTTGATATTACATTTATCATATTTGTGTTGTGCTCTTTTTGCGCTATTGTGCTGTGTTTCAGAACGGTGTCCATGTCCACAACATATGCCATCTCATAATACCAGCGCCCACATGTCTTTGTGATATTGGCCGATACAAATAAACTTGACTTGACTGGATGGATACCGGAAGATAATATTAGTTCACTAGCAAGTCTCAGTCATCAAGATCGAGGTAAGGTCCACTATTCTGATGTGAAAAAGGTCTGATGGTCTGTATAGTGTTTGATGTTTAAATGTTTAATGAAGAAATTGAAAATGAAATGACATAGCTTACATCAGATGTTGTTGTTGGTTTTGGGATGTGCGTTGACATCTCCTGGTCTACCTTCCCCTAAAATAATCCAGCATTATTAAGGCACGGACCAGGTCGTTTCAAATTCAAACTGATATGAGGTTAGTCACACAGTAAATCAAGCTGCAGCATGCCATAACTTATCACTAGTTTCCACTCATAGATAAAGCGGCTATATACCGGTACAGCTACTACTACTACTACTACTACTACTACTACTATTACTACTAATAATAATAATACATTCAATTTAAAAGTGCCTTTCAAGGTACCCAAGGACACTGTACAAATAAAAATAAATGAAAAATAAAAAGTATTACAAGCAAGATGATGAGGAGTGGCCTCTCTGAAAAGGTGAGCTTTGAGCTGGGCCTTGAAGCAGGAGGTGGAGTCAGAGTTCCAGATAGAGGCAGGGAGGTCTCTAGTGGTCTCTAGTGTATCACCCATAGATTTCAGCCTGGTGGTTGGGATGACCAGGACACCGGTGTCAGAGGAGTGCAGGTGGCATAATGGTTTGTAGCTATGGAGGAGGTCAGAGAGGTAGATGGGTGCTTCTCCATGGAGGAACTTCTAGGTGAGGAGGAGGATCTCTAAAGTGATAAGGTATTTGACTGGAAGCCAATGTAGGTGGATGAGGGTGGGTGTGATGTGCTGCCAGGGTCTAGTTCATGTGATAACCCTGGCAGTAGAGCTTTGTACATACTGGAGCATTTCCAGGGCTTTGGATGATACCCCAAATAGGTGGGAAGTGACAAAAGCATGGATGAGGGTTTCAGCAACTAAGTCAGGGAGTGAGGGCCGGAGTCTGGAGATATTCTTCAGGTGGAAGAAGGAGGCCTTGGTGAGGGATCTGATGTGCGGCTCAAAGGAGAGAGTGTAATCCTGGATGATGCCCAGGTTGCGGACCTCGGATGAGGGGCAGATGGTGCAGCCTTCAATGGAGGACCAAATCCCCAACTTTTTTAATTAGGGACTTGGGAGCCACAAGCAGGACCTTATTATTGTCCAGTTTGAGAAACTTGTTAGACATCTAGGACTTATTTCACTGAGGCAGTTGAGCAGTGCAGGGGGTGGGAGATGAGCAGAGGGTTTGGAGTTAATGTAGAGTCGCATGTCATCAGAGTAGGAGTGGAAGTTTAGTCCATGGCGACTAGTAATTTGACCAAGGGGGAGTATGTAAATGATGAAGAGTGAGGGGCCTAGGACAGAGCCTTGAGGCACACCTTGTTTGACTAGAGCCGGGATGGACTTAGCGCCTCCGAGGGTCACATACTGTTTCCGGGTAGGAGTGAAACCACCGGAGGGCTGTGCCTGCGACACCAAGGGACTGCTCCAGACGGTCAACCAAGATGGAGTGGGAGACTGTGTCGAATGCAGCAGAGAGGTTCGAGCAGGATGAGAATGTTAATGTGTTCAGAGTCCGCAGCTATGAGAAGATCGTTGGTTACGTTGATCAGAGCAGTTTCAGTGCTATCTTTAGTCCAGATGGCAGATTGAAGGTGTTCAAAAAGGTTATTGTTGTTCATATGGGTCTGTATTTGTGAGGCAACTGCTTTTCCATGATTTTGCAGAGAAATGCTAGGTTAGAGATGGGGCAGTAGTTGTTGAGGTCCTCGGGGGCCTGGCCCAGCTTCTTTGGGATGGGGGTGACAGCTGCCAATTTGAGTTCCGGCAGAACCCAGCCTGTTGTAAGGGAGGCATTGACATTGTCAACCAGAAGGGAGCATAGGGTCGGTAGGCAGGCCTTCCCCAGAGTGGGGATGTTTTTGGATCTCAGTGGCACAGGCAGTGTC
>OMKL01137701.1:0-12945 GCA_900302295.1 Parasudis fraserbrunneri | reverse complement strand
GGGAGGCCGACGGGGAGGCCCGTCCGGCTGGGGATGAGATGCTGTGGCACAGGGTGGTGGTGGGTGGCGGTGAGCAGGACGTAGGGGAGATCGTGTGGGAGGGCGATGATGGGGAGAGGGTGAGAGACGACGGGGGGATAGTTTGGGAGAGAGAGGGAGAGAGGCAGATACTGTTAGACAGTGCTGAGGTGCGTGGTGATGACTTGATCTAGATGGACAAGTGAAGAGGGGAAGAGTAGGATGGGTTGGATTCTAATGCAGATATACACGGATGGGCAGAGCTTTCAGCAAGGGAAAACCTGATGTCAGGTGAGCTCTCATACTGTACTAATAGAGAGAGACACTCTGTTTTCTTAATGTCAGTAAAACTGTCAGTGTTTTAGGAATGTCAACACAAGCTTACTAGAAAATATGAAGAATTAGTCATTTTGGATTGCTAACAGCCATTGAGAAAGACTGGTAGCATGTCTTGCCATCTGTAATTGGCGCTGGTAACCAAATATGCCTGCCTCAACACTTCAAACATGCTGACCGCTGAGAGGAACAAGTTGATTTAGTTTAATAGTCCAACGTTTGAAAAACACCTCGCCTTGGTGTTACTGTGCAGGGGAGCAAAAGTGGGGAATGAGTGTTTTGGGACTGGGGTGTGTTTTCCACCCCGTCTGTGCGTGTATATAACCTGAAGAGGACTTTAAAGAAGTCTAATGTTTTGTGTACTTGGTGAAGGGGTGAAAGAGAGAGAGAGAGAGAGAGAGCTTTGAAAATGTACTAAGCTTACATACAGTATGAAGAAAACTTCAACTATATATGAATAAATTGTAGCTTGTCTCAGTGGAGTGTAATGCAGTATTCACTTAGATACCCACACAGTGCTATTTTATATCAGGGAGTATGATTTACAAGTCAATAGTTTTTGTACACTGACTATTTTAACACTTATTGAGTATTTTAACATTTATTTTGGTTCTATCACCTGCTTTATTTCTGTGTGTGTGTGTGTGGGCATGCGTGAGTGAGATATAGAGAGTGTGTTGGATTGCATAAGCATACTGTATTTGTATTTTATTTGTCTAATGAATTTATGGATTTTTGCAAAAGTTATGCAAAGACTGAGAGATGATTATATATGCAAGAAAAGCCCACATTCTATTTTTATCGCCACATGCCATTTTTATCCCCACAGTATTCCCTAGGGTTGGGTAATCTATAGAAATGCATTGTCCTCTATTAATATTATCATATTTTATTTTTTTATACCGTGAATCGTGATACAATTTTGTTCTATAATGGCATAAATTAAATATAAAGTCAGATTTCTTTCAAAATGATTTCTGAAATGTTGGAGAATGTCAGTGGAAAATTGCAGTTTGTTACTCTATCACAATTTATATTGCCATGTAGTCCAGAATGAATATCGATTAGATTTTCGAACAGGTGATATTCCTTAGTTAAGCAGATATTGTGATATATATATCAAAAAATGTTGCTCTGAATATCGTGATATTTATTTGTTTTCATATCACCCAGCCCTAGCATTCACATCCTTTACATTTGTGTCTCATTGAAAGACCTTGCTAATATACGTAGCCTACATTATCAGTGTTTTTAAATGAAAATTAATTTTACCTTTAATTAGTCAATATGCGATCTATAGGCCAATGAAAGCAATGCTACTCTGTAAAAAGACCTATCATGAATTTTCCGTTTAATTCTCAAATTAAAATTTTTGGGGGGGCAATTACAGTCACCTAGTGTATTCACTGCACATCCACTTTCTGCACATACTGTTGTGTTGCAAAAGGATCTCTAAATGCATTCCATGTGATAGGAATTTTAGAAAATATTCTGAATATGACACTGTTTCATTTGGTCTTACAACAATGTGTTTTGACGTTGTCTTTTTTATTTTACTATGACTTTCTGCATATCTGATTGTATTTTCACCACTAATACAGGTTAATGGGATTTTATGGTGTAGGTAAGAATCTGCATCAGTTGCACAATTTACTACATGGTTCGCTTATGCGTGACATGGGAGTGCAGTTCCTTAGGTATCTTTCAAAGAAAAAGTTGCATAGTGTTACGAAAGTAGTGAAAGGCGTGTTGGCTCTTTGAAACCTCAGGGACCGGACTCAGATACCATCCATAAATGAACTATGTATTCTACACCATGCTTGAGAATTCCAGTGGCGAGTACACCCGACACTGAAACATCCCAGGGGGAGGCAGGAGGCGGGATTTGATACCTTCATATACATTTCTAGGATTTCCTTATTCGTGTACTCTATGTAGATGTCTGACAGAAATTCCTGATAAATGCATATTGAAATCCTTTTGTGAAACAAGATGTGTAGAAAGGGGGAGTTATACATTTTCTAAGCCAGTGGTTCTCAATTTAAGGATCACAAGATGATATACAAATACATTATCATATGTATAATCCTTGGACTACATACTTTTTTGTGAAATAATGAATATATAAATGCGATTCTAAAGCCCTCCAATCATTAATCAAATTCAATTACCTTAAACGGGGAAATAAAATGTATTATTTTCTTTCAAAGTTCACCATTCGGTCTATGGTCGACTTATGTCGAGGGGTGGCGAACCAAAAAGATTGAAAGGAACCACTGTTCTAAGCGACTGCATGTTCTCAAAACGAGCACAGTACGCTTGATTAAATGTATGGTGCCACCTTGTGGTGATGTTAAGTCATTGACAGTTGGCTGTTGCTTTGGGTCCATATTTAAAGACAAATTGTCCAAACATAATTTTCCCTCTGCACTTTGAAAAGAACGACTTGACTCTCCGTTAGGTTGCGTGCATATGTTTGCTTTCCTACGCTTTATAGTGCCAGACTGTGGAAAGAATTCTTAGTGTGCGACTCCACCACATTTTACGCAATGCCATTTGTTTTTAATTCATCATCTTAGATGTTTTCTTCTTCATTTTTCACTGCCCTAATTATACCAACAATAACTCTGATATAATTTTATTTGTGAAAATTGGAGAGAGATTGTTTGTGTCTGTAAGCAAATTATTTTGCTGATAACCATTTACTATAGGGATCACGTACAACAATAATAATAATAATACCTCTACACTGCCACTACTACTGAGCACCCTTATGCCTGCAACTTTGGTTTTCATTTATCAGAAAATATCTGTTTAGAAAAGATACAGCCTAATAAATTGATAAAGGAATGAGTTCTTTGAATCTTTTTTCTTTTGAACATGTGTGTTTTCAAATGTAAAAAAAAAAAAAAAAGATAAAAACTACTAATCCAATAGTATTCTGAACTGATTATACCTCACACCGTGTCTGTCACTATACCAGTTTACCTTCAAAACAAGTAAATGAGTAAAAAAGATGAAGAAGTTTATCACGTTTGCAATTGCTATAATATATAATTAAAGCTAGATATTTTGAACAAGAAATACCATTATTTTTTAAGAATGGGTGGGCCACCCGGTGACGTTTTGGAAACAACTCCTGTGCGTCCCCTAAAAACGCCCCTGGCTTGCGGAACCAATTAAATTCCATTCCTCCAATGCGTGCATATCAACATGTACATCGAAAAATAAACACGCTTCATTGACAGTGAAAGCGGGTCGCTAGTGTACAACGTGTAAGTAACGTTATTGTATACAGAAAAGATCTAGTCAACAAGCTATATTCAAGTCGTACAAAAATAATTTCGCCTGGTCTGGTCTCGTTCCGTCCAGCTCACCGCAAACCACCTACCTAGCGTTAACAAGAACAGCGCAAATGGCAGAGCAGGAGATAACGATAGACATGCTGGACATGCCAGTACCCGGCCGTTCGCGAACGGGAAGAGCTGTGGCTTTGGCTCGCTTACTGCACCAGGAATGCACTAATCTTCTGGAGCTATATGTGAGTAGCTATTCACAGACTCATTAGACCTAACTCATTTGCATTTCTGTGTGGTTGACAAGTTCATGTCCCGTTACTTTCCACACCGGGCCTACAGTAGGAGTATTGTCCAAGCTTGGAATTATTTGCTAAACCTCTTTAACTTGTTTGGCACTTGTTTCGTCGACACATATGTTTTGTACCATGTACCTAACATCAGGCTAAAAGTAGGCTGTCACTTTACATTAGGTGTCCATTTTTCTTAGAAGATGGAGTGATGCTGCAGTGCATAATTGAATCATCGTATCCTCCCCCATTTCTCAAGGGGTCCCACCCTAATGGATAGAGTGTATTGAATTTTTCAGCTATGTGGCGTGGGTCACTCATACAAGATTTAGAACACCTCTTAATAAATCAATATAATCAATATTCAAGTCACTTAGTCCTCTATTCGTAATTGATCTTGGACAAAATTAAGGCTACAAGTGCAAGACCAAAGGCACATGTTGTCAATACTTTTTTTTGTATTCAACTTTCAAGTGACTTAGATTTCTCCACCATCAATGAACGCCAATATCTTCTCCATTTCCCCATGCCTTATCCTGCCCCTGCTCTCTTCCCCCTCTCCCCTTTACAGAGGGAGAGGGAAGATTTCTCGTCTGACCACACCCCGGACGGGGGCCGCATCGTGTCCCTCTCCTCAGAGTCGGGGGAGCCCAGCACCGAGGAGCAGGTGCAGCTGCTGCACTCGGCCCTGCGCCAGTGTCTGGGGCTGCTCCACTGCCTCATCTTGAAAGAGGAGGAGGAGATGGGCGAACTGGAAGGCGAGTACGAGACCATGAGGAAAAACGTCCGGCTGCGGCTGGAGCACCTGCTCCACAGCACCAAGGTGCTACTGGAGACGGAGGACGCGACTGTGGAAGTCACCCCGGACCACCAGTGCAACGAGGTATGTCATGTGTAAGACACACTCATTGATTTATTCTGCACAGAGAAAACAAGTGACGAAAGTCAATATAAACAATAGTTAGGGGATCTCCAGGGGGGTCCCCAAAAAGCCCAATGGGTTTATAAATTGGGATCTCCATGGTCATCAAATAGAGAAATAAAAAACGAACATGAGGTACTATGTGTATCATATAGTAGGCAATGTAGCATGATGGCAGGCAAGGTAGCAGTGGCTCAGAGACATTCCTTTTTCTGTCTTGGGCAGAATAGAGGAATTGTTGATCAAAATAAACTGACATAGGCTATTTGACGTTTTTGACTTACGCCTTGAAGAACCCCCACAGTGGGGGATATTAGAGCAGTTCGCCTCCTGTGATTGGTCTTTTTTTTTTTCAACAAGCAACAGTCGTGATTGGAGGATCAAGAAAAGAGGGTGGAGTTTGAGATAGGTCAGTGACTAAATGGGTTGGCTCAGGGTTCAGTATGTCACATAGGACAGACTCTCTCCCACTTAGCGAATGACATAGAACCTGATTGATGTATGTACCCCCCGCCCCCCTCCCTCGATAGTGCAGTGAAGGTGGACAGGGAAAGAGAGGAGATAAATGTGAGAGCTTGTGCCCAGAAATGATGTAGTGGTTAAGACCCTCGCCTCTGGGACCACATGTATCCCTGCTGGCCTGGGGTCCAATCCTGTCAACCTTTTCTCCTGTTTCTCCCCTACTCTGTTACATTCTCAGCCTACAAATTGTCTCAATGAAGGAAAGAAAATACAAAGGGGAGTGGACTACCCACTCTCCTAAAACAAAGTGTGAGAGGTTAACATGAGCAAATTTCAACCCATGCAGTCATAGCACATCTGATATCTGAAACCAAGAGCCGTGTAAAATGTCAGATATTACAGCAAAGCAACTTCATTTTCTGTAATTTAGACACACAGAAACATGTTCAATTTCTCTAATAGAGAAAAAAATATTATAAGTCAAATAATTTCTTTCTAGTGACGCCAAATGAATGGTCTATACTGTTAAGTAAAAGTTAGGATTGGATTGGTACTCTGTATCGGCCAATACTTAAAGGGATAGTTCGGAGTTTTGGACATTAAGTTGTATGAAATTATTGTCAGTAGTGTGGTCGAAGCAAAGCTATTAGCTTACTTACCGAGTCCTGTGGTCAGAATTCTGTGCAGGTTCTGAGTGAACTGGGAAGCTTTGGACGGGCAACAAAAACAGGAAACCAAACATTTTTAATCCACACCACAACATGCAGGCAAAAGGGTTACCTATTTCTAACACAAAACCACAGTCCTCCAGCATTGTGAAACAGCTGATGGGCCGCATTAGCTGTGACATGGCTCCAGTGCGTAGTAATACACAGGCTTTTTTCAAGGAAAGAAATAGTGCCAAGTGATAGCAGAATCCAAAGTGCTGGAGGACGATGATTTTGTGTTAGAAATAGGTAACCCTTTTGCCTGCATGTTGTGGTGTGGATTTAAACTTCGCTCAGAAACTGGCCAGAATTCCGTCCATGGGACTCGGTAATACTGGAAAGTATTTCACACAACTTAATGTCCAAAAATCCGGACTATCCCTTGAAAAAATTAATGACTCAGAATGGGTGAAGAAGTGATATCGGTGCAACCACTCTCGCTTTCTCCCTTGCAGGAAGTCGACGGGGCTTTTGCGGCCAAAATGTGGACTTATCGAGTACTGCTGGAGCTGATCCACTGGGCTGACCACGCCTCGCAGACCCTTCACGTCTTGCACACAGAGAAGGACGAGACACAAGACGTCTAACTGTTTATCCAACAGCAGCTATGAACTGTCTTAAGATCCGAAACACAGCCAGCTTTGAATTATATGTACTCTAAAGGAAAACATAGGTGATTATGAATATACTCTGTGAATGCTGGAGGTTAACCAAGTAACCTACTGCTTTACTAAAATTACAAAATTACAACTAAGCCCCTTTTAACAAAGTACACCAGACTGAGATGACTCACCCCAGACATTGGTATTTCCCCCTCGGGTGTTAAATTGACCCCGCAGTTTGCCACTGTGTTTTTTAAACAAAGAACAGTTTGTGCAAAGGTTTGGTCATATCAAGGTTGGTGCACACAGTCAGTGGCTGAGTTGAGTTTGTTCAGATTTTTTTTTTCTTTAAATTTTAAATACAGTATTTATTTAAATTTTTATTTATGTTGAATTCAGTGATGACAAATTAACTCTATTAAGTGAAATATGAAGGGGCCTAGTTGAAACTTGTAACACTGATCAAACACTGCTGTTACTAACACTCAACTAACAATCAACCTAACTGCTAGAATGTAGCCAAAAATTACATGACTGATAAAACTGTGACTGAAATGCAGCTGTACCTGTAGCCATATTGGCAGATGAAGTTATGTGGCGCAACCTGTCCTGTACTTCATTATTATGTACAGTCAATATAATTACAACTCAAACACAATATGTTACAAGTTGTCATGTACAGACTAACCTTACGTTTATTCCTTTTTGGTTAGACAAAAACTGTGATTATCAAGTGTCATTATTTGCAGAATGTTGTTGCTACTGTTGCTGTGTTCATAGTTTTGTTGTATTCTGATACTTGAATTGCTGCTAGATGGTTTTAACACATTTCGACTGTTACACGAATGTTGCACAGTAGCGCTGAATGTCTGTAGCCAAAATTGTTACATCTCCTGCATTGCATCAAACTCCTTCACTGTAGTTTCTAACATTATACAGCATACACTGACTGAATTGTGATGATTGATGTTTGACTTGATGTGTTTCAAGTCCTGTTAAGTGTACCGTTTTTAATGTCATCATGTTTTCCTTTTGTGTTGATCATTATGTCCTTGTTAGATTAGTTGGATGTGTGCATTGAAGATTAAAAGTCATATCTATTATTGTGCCTATGTTGAATTCACTTGAACCTGAAACAGACCTACTTGAATGCAAGAGACTCATGAATTGATTTCCAAATTGGGCGCATGAATGGCCATGCCAGCTAAAATACAAGAATCCCACTTTGTTCTAAGCATCCAACACATGTAAATTTTTGGTTTGTAGGTCATTATTTTCTTTTCAAATGTACCCCATTTTACCATTAGAAAAACCCTGGGATTTTGTGCACATGCGCATTGTGCAATCCACCGGAGCGCGAGAGGTAGGGAAGGAGTCCTAATGGCGGAGAACGTACGGTCGCCTTTTGACTACCGGGAGCCACCGACCCTCGACAGCGACGGGGATGGGAGCAAACCGCCACCGCCCCGGGGGTGAGAAAAATAGCCTCTGGCGAGTTTCAGAGGGTTTTTGCTGCGCATTGTAAGCAGAATTTTACAGCAAGAAACGCACGCGCTACGAGCGTGCACGTCTGTTTAGTTGCAAGCCTTTATTCGCGTGCATGATTTTGTGTTGCGAAAAAAAGGATCAGAAAAAGTGATTTTTGTTTTGGAGCGCAGGTTCGGCCTCGCCAAGCATGTATCATCCTCCCCTGGTCGTCTCGATGCGTTAATTAGCCCATGGCTTTTGATTTTTGGTTGGGAAGCAAGTCAGACAGTAATTCCATTAGCCAAGCTAATGTACGCTAGCGGGTTAGCCATGGTTTGCAAGCATACACATGCGCCCAGCAGAAATCACCAGCAAACTGTTCGCTAACGTTACGTCGCTAGATAAACTGATGTGCTCGCTTTCCAACAGTGCACACATGCACAAGCTAGCGCGTCATACAGTATTTGCCTATATTGCATATTTATTAAATTCATTCTGAATTAAGCGTGCACACCAGTACTATACTGTAGCTGATTGTCCAGTTGTTTTGGTTGGCTCATGGCTGTTTGGCTCTAGTAAACAAAGTTGCTGACCAAGACCAAAACGCGCCGCAAACAGTTGCTCTCTGCTTGTCACTAATGTCAGTGATTGGGGGATGCTTTGGTGGGCACAGCTCAGTTTTCTGTCAGTGACCTACAAATGCAGTTTGACGTATAAGACAAGGGGTGGGGTCAACTCCATATTATTGTAACGCATTTTAAGTTCTCAGGTAATGCACTATTGCATTACAGATTGCTAAATATTATTTCCCCCGCGGGAATGTCCGAAAAAGACAAAACACATAAGCTTCTTCATGGTCATCACCATCACTACTACCATCAACAACATAATCATCACCACCCTGACCATCACTATCATAACTACCATCAACAACATCCTCATCACCACCCGGATCATCTCTATCACTACTACCATCAACAACATCCTCATCACCACCCTGACCATCACTATCATTATCACCATCAACAACACCCCCATCACTACCCAGACCATCACTATCACCATCAACAACACCCTCATCACTACCCTGACCATCCCTATCACTATCACTACTACCATCAACAACATCCTCATCACCACCCTGACTTTCCCTATCACCAATGTGTGTCTAATATTAGACTGTCTCTATCACTATCATCATCACTGCCACCACCACCGCCATCGCCAGTCATGGCTCAGCCTGCCTGATGGAAAACGGCCATGAACAGATTGAAGTGTTGATTTGCTATAGACATGCCTGCCTGCTAAGCTCAATTCAACTGCCCTGAATCCTAATCAGTGGAGTGCTCTGACCCAATGAAGCCCCCATGTGTTTTTTTGCAGGCGTGTGTGTGGGAGAAAAAGGAAAGGAACGCCAGTGAAGGTTTGTGACCGAGCTTATGTTACGGAAGATGAAGAGGAGGAGAGTATGTCAGAACACAGCTATAGCCCTGGTAGGAACTAGCAAACACACACACACACACACACACACACACACACACACACACACACACACACACACACACACACACACACCACTATTCGATGATGGAAGAAGTACCCACATTTTTCAAAAGTAGAAATACTCTGAAAAAATAGTGCCGTGGCAAAAGTCCTCCATTCAAAATTCTACTCGAGTATTACAGTACTTTATATAAAATGTACTCAAGTGTCAAAAGTAAATGTACTTGTTCAACATCATGTCCTCATATTGCAGTACAAAAATCATTCCACCTTCATCCTCTGTAGGTTAAAAACGGTTGGTGGTCCAGTTATGGTTGCCCTGACGGCTTCCTCTTTAGGTCGGCTGGCTCAAAGTCAAAACATATCTTATCATGTAATGCTTGCATGTCTTCAATTTACTAAAAGTAATTTGTACTTGCAGGTATTTGAATTATTAAAGGAGCATATTTGCTTTGCATTATGGAGTCAGTATAAGGTCCCTTAAAATGGAAATACTCAAGTAAAGTAAATTGTCCTTACGTACAGTACTTGAGTAAAAGTATTTAACAGTCGTTAATTTCCACCTCTGTCAATCACCATTCCACTATTCTGTGAAGTCCTCTCCTGTTCTTAAGCATATTTTGTATTTCTACATGCCCTGTAGAAATGGATGCCTTGCACAAACTGAATGTTTGTGTAGTTCTCTTTCTTCCAGTATGGCTGCCTGTAACCATTGGTAACCACTTTTAAAAGAAAATGCCTAATTTCTGTGCAGTGGTAGAGTAGGTAAAACGCTGGAAAAGCATGATATTTCTGTTCTACTGTGACTTGTTTACAAGATCCAGTAATAAGACACCAAATCATTATGTTTTTGTTGACATGTTTCTCATATATCAGCACATAGCAACCGTTGTTTTGCACATAGCAACTGTTGCCCCTTCCATTACCATGTACAAAACAATGGTTGCTATGTTACAGGCAGCCATGTTGGAAGACAGAGAACTACACAAACATTCCGTGCAAGGCCTCTATTGAGAATGAAGTATTAACAAATGAATAAATGCAGTAAATGAGTACTAGATTTAACCTAGGCTAGGCGATAGACCCAAAATATCATATCACAATATTTATCTACATATTTTGATGGTATAACGGTACGTGATGTTATAGCTGTCCAGTACAAATGACAATGTGATATTACATCTTTTTTACGTCTTTATCTTGTAATACAATTGTCATGGTCCTGGTCCTGTTTAATAAACATTTTTATATTTTCTTTTACTTTTTAATACTGCTGCAAGGAATCAATTTTTTTTTATTAACTTTAAAATATACAGGATGTATATATATATTTTTTACGATATGTATATATCGTGGACGACGGTGTTGTAAAAATTCATACCTTTGCATGGATCCATGATGGTATACCTTCATATTCGGTATACCTTCCAGCCCTAATTTAACCTAGTTCGTCTTTCCTCTGCTAGGTGATGGCCAGTACCCAGAGGGGTCAGAGGACCGGCTCCCGCCACCTGGCAGTCCATACTACCTGGCTGACCCCTCGCAACTCTGGTAAGGCAGACTCCCTTCTACAGTACACTGCATTGGGTTGAATGGCACTATTGTGAAGACTTAACTAATCAATGCTTTGATATGATTGTGGAAATCCTTCTGCATCGACTGTGAAATTGATCATCAAAAATAATCAAAAGTGAATGGGTGCGTTTATGTAATAATTTTTTTTTTTTAATTCCATACACCCTTTTGGTGGTAACTTAACCAGTCCTGTGACTGTCAAATTTGTATATCTGGTACACTTTTAAAGACAGTTGAAATTAATTAAATTGTATCAAACTGTGGTCAAACTATAAGACGTTACGATGCATAGAATCTTTGCGTTAAGAATTGAAATCAAATTGTTGATGGATTGAATCGTTCCACGCCATAATCAGCATGTTTTGTAAGATAAGGGATCTACTTTGCTAATGGGAGCTTTTTGTACCGCAGCGTGCCAGAGCTGGGCGAGGAGGGGGCCAGCGGTGTGCGGGGGCCTGTGCTGTTCCATCCCCCGCCCAACTGCCGCATCCGAGAGGTGCACTGCGGGAGCCAGGTGCGGCTTGTCGTCATAGCGATCCGAGACATCGCCAAAGGGGAGGAGATCACGGTGGATTACAGCCTGACAGACTGGGGAGAGAATGCCATGGTGAGTCTTGGTCATGTACTTTTTAGACCGTTTAACACTGCGTCTGGTGTAATTTATGTTAAAGGGTATGTTTCGAATTTTGGACCCCAACCCCTATTTCCTACTTGCCAATGATGTTGTCAGTCGTTAAGAGGAATTTCTTAGCACAATCCATGCTGTTCTCCATGCTGAATACCCGCGGTTCTGGTTATTTGGACACAAAACGAATGTAAAGTAATGGGGCCACACTTCAGTCTTTACAAGCCCTGAAAGAAGTGCTGAGACCTACTCCACAGTGCATGCAAAGTAAAGGAAGTTTGCTTTCAAGTATGTTGAAGTGCTTTTTTACCGTGGCCCCATTAACTTTACATTAGTTTGTGGCTAACTAAGGAGGAGCTGAGTATCCAGTGTGAAGAACAGCAGGGATTGTGCTGAGAAAGGACTCTACCCTTTGACAGCATCATTGATGAGTATGAAATAGGACTATGGGTCCAAAGTTCTGAACTTACCCTTTAAATATGTGTTCAGGTTACATGGTGAGCTTGAAACAAACTTTTTGTGTTCTGTTTGGCACCCAAATAGGAGGAAGAGGCCGGCCCCCACCCCCTGTCCCTCTCCGTGTCTGACTACCTCACCCCCTCTTGGTCGCTCTCCCCCTCCTCCTCCCCACTCACCCACTCTGAGCCCAGCGACTCGGACCGCGAGGAGGACGAAGAGGAGGAAGATGACGACGACGACGATGATGACGAAGAAGAGGAAATGGAGGAGATGAGGGGCCGAATGCTCCGCCGTCGCAAGAAACGCAAGCTGGCCGCCGCGGTCAATTCCAAGAAGAAGACCGCAGCTCCGACCTCAAGGGGACCCGGGCGCCCCTGTTCGTCCTTTTCCCGCCCGGCAGCCGCCGCACCCCCTGCCAGATCCCAGTCCCAGCCCCCAAGCAGTTCCCTGGCTCCCCCGACCACCAACATCAACAACAACATCAACATAAACATTGGCAGCTCCAGCGGGGCCACGGTGAGTCGGCGGCAGCATTGCCCGTACTGTGGGCGCCACTACCGCTCTTTGGCGCGCCACCTCGAGAAACACCACGCCAACCAGCCGGAGGTCAGGACAGCCATGGAGCTGGCCCACCTTCACTCACACAACTCCTCCAACGGCAACTCCTCCTCACACCCTCACCC
>OMKL01137698.1:0-10131 GCA_900302295.1 Parasudis fraserbrunneri | reverse complement strand
GGCTAGCTCACCAACATTTCACATGGTTAAATATTACAGTCAGTACTAAAAGTATTGGAACAGTGAGCTGAAGGTAATCTTTTCTACTGTTGACTCATAGAATACTATGAAAATAACACTGAGTGAGTGAAATGATTAAAGTTTGATTATGGCTTTGATTAGCCTCCGTATCAAACCATTCTAAATGACAACAGCAATAAAAAGCAAACTTTGATTCACTTCCCAAATTCTTACGCTATGAAATGCATCATGCTCCTAGCGACTTTTGATGTGTGAACTTAGCTGAACGTGAAAATAAAACGATGTCTCGTTGCACAGGACCGCTGGGCGGCGTGAAGAACCTGAAGGTCTCTGACCCTACCATGACCTCTCTCAAAGTAACTTGGGACCCAGCTGACGGAGCTGTGCGCCAGTACAAGATATTCTTCGTACCCGTTGCTGGTGGCACAGAGGAGATGGTTAGACTCCTTTTTTTCATTTGTCCGTAACTAACCCAGGGCCTAACGTAAAATGAAAGAATGACCAGGAATTGTTTCAGCGATGAGCTGTCACCCAAACGTCAATTTTTCCAACCTTTGTAAACAGGAGCAAGTTCCCGCGGGCACCACCACCATCGTTCTTAGAAATCTGACTCCTGACACACCATACACTGTGTCAGTGGCACCTGTCTACCCTGCCAGAGAAGGCAAACGCCAGTCAGATGACGGAAAGACATGTAAGTCACATTTGGAGTGGACCCATACATGAGATCCATTTAATGATACTCTGTGTCCCACACAGATTCAGTTTTAGAATAACCCAGCGGAAGGCAGCAATGCCGTCAAAATTTTAATAAATTCATATATCATCTGTGGCTACTCTTTATCATTTTCAACTACAGATTCAATAACATAATTTAAAAAAATGTTCATTTCCCAATTCCTAGTGCCTTTGGGTGGAGTGAGCAACCTGCAGGTGACCAATCCCACCATCACAACCCTCACTGTCACCTGGGATCCAGCCGATGGCAACGTTCAGGGTTACAAGGTGGTTTACATCCCTGCCGACGGAGGATTGGAGATTGTGGTAAGGTTCCTCTCCTGCCTCAGCCACTTGCTACCTGTCACCGTTACTCAACACTGGCTCAGTGATGTCATATTTGTTGACAGGTTAATCTTCGTAAGCAGGTGTTACGCAGTAGCGTCCAAATCTTTTGGGGAAAATGAATTTCTTTGCACGCTATCGTTGTTAGGTAGAGTTGTCTCTCTTCAATGCGGCTTTGAGACAATGTGTGAGCATGTGTTAAAGCCTGGGGATGAGAGGCAGACAGGGCATAACGTTTGGGCTGTTAGAGGAGCGATTGGGGTTCAGGCTGGCTGGAAGCTAACGGAGTGTGACCAGACGTAGGATCACAACTGTAAATGCTGTTGACTAGTCGGTTTGGCTTGTCAATCTGTGGAACTGGATCCGTTAACATCATTGTTTGCTTTGTCTGTTAAGATTTGGCGTGATTGCCATGGTCTATGCCATAACTTTCACTCTCAATCAAACTTTTGTGTCAAAATAAACTCAACAGAGGAGTTTATACAGGGGGTCTAGATGGGGTTTTGTACTGCTGCTATTCATACAATGTCACGTTCTTGTTCAATCAGACAAATAAAACAGTCCAGCCGCATTGACCTCAGTGGTTTCGAGATCAAATGCAGTGTTCTACCATTCAGAGTTTTTATTCACACTATGCGTCTCACATTTTATAGGAGCAAGTGTCTGAGAGCACAACTAAAACGGTCTTGGACAAGCTTCTGCCGGACACAGTCTACAGAGTCACTGTCATGCCAGTGTACGCAGAGGGAGATGGACCGAGTCTTGCGGATGACGGCAAGACAAGTGAGTCACAATGTCAGGGGAATATTTTAAGTAATACAGTGTCCTCCTCGTTAAAGGATTAGAATCTGTGATGCTGTCAAACAGTGACCTCTAGGCAAAAGTGCCCCCATTGTTTTTTTTGTTTTTGTTTTTTAGCTTTGTTTACATTTTTTGTTTTGGTCTGATGTGTGGGTTGAAGTTGGGTGGGGATAGGGAAGGGGTTGCTACTGCTGGCCACACCTCAGGCTCAGCCCTCCCACTGAACCCCAACCCACACACCAAAACAAAAATGTAAACAAAGTGCAATATCAAGAAGGGCCCTTTTGTGTAGAGGTCGCTGTTTGACAATATTACAGATACTACCTTTAAAGGATAATTCTGGCATTGGGGTTGATGACAAGAAGATCTTTGCCCCTCCCCTGCTCTTACTCCTATACCTTCCTTCACTGTAATATCCCCATCCCCTTCCCCCACATTCCTTTGTTCCAAGGGCCCCATTTGGGTGGCCACCTGGCACAGACCCCTTCAGCTTAAAGTCTATAGATCTCAGTATTGTAATTGATTCTTACTGTTTTATGAATACATTTGTATCAACCCTGGAGATCTGCCCACATGCATAACTTATCATTAGCTTTTCCACTACACTGGTTATTTTTGAGCTAGACCCTATTTTTGGTTCAACAGTTCTGACCAACATCTCATTACGTTTTTCTCGAGTTGAATGAAGTCCTCAAAAGCAGCCAAATATGTCTTTTGAACTCTTAAATGACTTTGAAAGGACATCCTTTGCATTTTCAGGAACATTCTTTGTCTGTTGCCTGTCTGTTGAACTGCAGCTAACTTGTCTCCAAAAAACCCAACTTGCTCATCCATAGTCCAAGTGATGGTATTTTGGTTGGAATCGATTGATATGATGCCAGCTTACAGATGAAAATAACCAGAATTATCCTTGAACACTCATTATTAAATCCATCATGTTGAACAACAATAGACAAGGGAAAATGTCATGAAGAACAACAACTTACTTGGTCACCGTCCCTCATGTTATAGAGAGCCAAAGTCATGTTGCCACTTTGTATGCCTTAAATCAGCATTTCTGCCATTTGGGATGTAGTCCTAAATCCAATTGAAAATATTAATGGCATTTATGGAACATACCAAATATAAGGTCTGTGCTAAACAGAGGACACACTGTTTAAAAGTATGTCAGCTAATCAAAATGTCACGTGACCCTCTGTTCAGCGCAGCCTCTATATTCGGTATGTTCTATAAATCCCATTCATAATTTCCAACGGTATTTCGAACTACGCCCCAAATGGCAGAAACGCTAACTTTATAGCCTACAAAATTGCATCAGACTTCGGCACGCGCTTCCACATTCAAACGCATCACCCACCAGACACCAGGTATCATACGGCCAGACAACAGCTGTATAATGTTGAGATGAGATCTTGAGTGCTAAATCCCTCCTGTCTCCTGTCTGTGTCTCAGGGCCCCTGGGCTTCGTGGGGAACCTGCAGGTCACAGATCCCACCACCAGCACGCTGAACGTACGCTGGGATCCCGCAGAGGGCAACGTGCGCGAGTACATCGTGATCTGGGTCCCCGTCGAAGGAGGAGAGCAAGATGTGGTAAGACTGTGTCTCGCCGGCATTCCTCCATTACGCAATAGGACTCGCCTTGACTGTAGAGCAAGATTAGCTTCAGTTACATTTGGATGACTTTGCCTCTAAAATACATAAAATATCAAGCTAATTAGACAGTTTGTTCCTATTTCTGTCTCCAGTAGATTGACTGCAATTTCAATAGTGCTGTTATAATCATCTACAGCCATTACGAATCTTAAATTCTATACAATTTGTAATCTCATGATGAAAATAACTTTTTTCCTTCAAACATGTTTCTGATGAACCCATTAAGTACTGTTATCAATAGACAACCCCCCCCCCCCCACACACACACACACACGCACAAAAACTAGTTACAGATTACAGTTAATACCTTTTGTGATGCGATACTGTAATCCCCTTATGTACTCTATTACTTCCTTGTTCTAGTTTAATCCATGAAAGTTGGGCTTGCTAGACACAAATCTCAGACCCACTTGTTTGTTTTCATGGACACAACAACGTCAGTTTGTCAATATGTACTTATCCTGTTGATGAAGAAGTTGGTCTGAGGGTTGTTTAATGTGGCACACCCACTTTTCATGGACATTGTTTCCCTGCGTTTTTCCAGTACCTTGAAATGTATCCATTGCTGTGCATGGGACCTTACAGTTTATTATACTGATGTTTTGTCTTTTATTTATTAATTTTTTATTTTCTATTCTTATTATTCATTTTCCCCCCACATTTTTTATATGATCATTTACAGACACTGATCTTTCCCTCTGGGCAAGAGGGACACTGCCAGCTTGCCAATTTTGTCTTTCAACTTCCTATGAGCTCATGAGAATGTATCTAGAAAGGGATATGTTAGCCTTCAAAGTCCATCAGTTTTGAATGAAAATCACTAAGCCCCTTGTTCTGTTTCCTTACAAATAATTATGTGTTATGAGGATCATGAGTGAGCTAAATACCTCTGTGCTTATAGATGCCTTATTTGTTATCCACACCAGCTAGTATCCTTGTCACGAAGGTCAGCTACTGGAAATAAAAGGACAACGGCAGAAGTGGGCGGGGCATATAAAGTGAATGATGACATGACTGATGTTTTGTCTTTTTTCTTTTGTCTTTTTCTCTGATCAGGACCAGGTGTCCGGAACCACCACCTCGACCGTTCTGAAGAACCTGGAGCCCAACACTGAGTACACTGTCACTGTGGTGCCAGTCTACCATGAGATGGAGGGCAAGTCCCAGTCCAAGAATGGAAAGACAAGTGAGGAAGTTCAACTGGGTTTTACTGACTCATAGCTGTGGTATTGTGACTGGGCCTCTTGCACTGTAGAGCCTCGTCGTCAGTCTGAATCCCTTTGGGAATAGGGATCGTTCAAACGGGAGAAATGTTTGGATGAATCATAAAAAGTATCATTCTATTCTTGATGTGACACAGTCATATGGTTATTTCGCGTGGGAATAATCTCTTACCCATGGGAAACTAGATACTCTATTTGGCTCTCTAGCATTAGTCACATGAAAAGCAGCAACATTTAGCCACCACACTGAATGAACATGACATGTCTCCAATTTTGGGCAATTTTGCTGGTGTGCAATCCCCAGAGAACTAAATCATGCATTCCGATTTAACTGGGCTATAGACTACTCTCTGGTCAAAGAGCCATCTGACTATCACATGAAATTATAGAAACATAATGAAATAATATTATTACGATTTAATACACCCAGAACATATATGCTACAAATTAGACAGTAATCACTAGATTTGGCATTTTAAAAACTCTTGGCCTGAATACCAGCATTACCCAGCATTTCAGCATCTTTCAAAGTTTCACACTAATGGACCTGTTGATAAACGAGGCCCGTCGTACCTCCTCCATGTCAGATCCTCTGGGTGGAGTGAAGAACCTGAAGGTCGTGGACCCCACCATCAGCACCCTGACAGTACGCTGGGACCCCGCAGTGGGTGACGTGCGCCAGTACAAGGTCCTCTACACAGCCGTACCAGGAGGCAAAGAACAGATGGTAGGACATCTACCCTCCTCCTCTAAGTCACCTCATTCGCCGTCTGACTCACTCATGCTTTACCATAATCAAATAAAAATCATTATTGCCCTGCTGACATTGGCCTTAACATTTTCACTGAACAGGAACAAGTCTCAGGCAGCACCACGAGCACAGTGCTGCGTAACCTTGACCCCAACACGGTCTACAACGTGTCTGTTGTTCCTATCTACCCCGATGTGGAGGGCATACCGCAGTCTGAGGATGGGAAGACAAGTGAGTGAATCACCAAGCCTGCCCCTCATGCAACTAATACTTTGTCACCACCAGGGAAGGACACTATAGCTTTTTCATCCATTGGGTCACTTCTGGTGGACTAATAAATTCACCAGACACTTTCATCATGCTGCCAGCCAAGCTGAATTTTAGAATAGAAAGGAGTAGGACTGTTTACCTGCCAAAGTGTGTCTAGTGGAGTAGGCAAACTAAATTTACCAGCATTTGGCTGGCGGCTGATGTTAATTTCCCACCTGGTTTGCCACACAACAGCTGCATGGCCATGGGGGGCATGTGGGCACATTGTTCCAATGTTGAGGGAGTGGTGCGTCCTGTTTGTTTCAGAGCCCCTGGGTGGAGTGAAGAATCTTCAGGTGACTGACCCCACTATCAACTCCCTGAAGGTGCGCTGGGAACCAGCTGAGGGTGACGTGAGGCAGTACAATGTCATCTACGCCCCCGTCAGCGGAGGACCTGAGATCACGGTACTGTACTTACATCTGACAATAGAGTTGTCCCACCCACAAAGCACAGAGAACCCACTGAAGTACGTTATGTAACTTAACGCATACAGTAAACAAGTACACTAGCGCTTTATATAACTAACTGTTTATCAGTCCGCGTGTTGAATAGGTCCTCGTGTGCGGTTGTTGAGTGTGTGTCTGACGAATCTGACGTTGCAACTTGGCCAACTGTGCGCCTGGGGAATCGTTCGAGAGAATGCGCTCATGTACGCACGCATGTACAAACCAACCAACCAACCAACCAACCCACAGAGTGCAGTACTTACATAGTTGCTCCTTCTGAGCACCTAATAATACACTGAAAAACTGAAAGAACACGGAAATCGTTTTGCGATGTTCTCAGGGATTTCTCTGAAGAATTTTGGCGACTAACCCAGAAAGGCTATGTGTTCTGCCGTCTTCATATCATTTCCATTAGCCTGCATTCAAATTCGCACGAGTGACAAACATTTTTTTTTTACTAGCCCATTAAGAATACTGCACGCTGGCAAAACTGGCATGAATGTGATTCTGTTACAGACATGACATTCTGTTGGTTTCTTCCTCACAGACCCAGGTCTCCGGGGCTTCCACTAACACCGTTCTGAGGGGCCTGGATCCCGACACAAAGTACAAGGTGACGGTGGTGCCCATGTACGGTGACGTGGAGGGGAAACGTCAGTCTGAAAATGGAAAGACAAGTAAGTTTGACACGGGGGAGAGTAATAGTCTCTCAAAGTGGAAACCGATGCTCAAGTAATTGTTTCCATGTCTCGCCAGAGGCCTTGGGAGGGGTGAAGAACTTGCAGGTCACCGATCCCACAACCAGTTCTCTGAAGGTGCGTTGGGAGCCAGCTGAAGGCAATGTCCGCCAGTACCGTCTCTTCTATGTCCCGGCCTCCGGGGGCGCAGAGGATATGGTAAGACCCCAACTCATGGTTTAGTAGGTGTATACACATTTTCAGATTCGATATGGATTTTGATTTTGAGGTCACGATTCGACACGGTTTGGTTTGGCTCAGAAAAATACAAATTGTATTTCAATGTCGTACCGTAAGCAATGAAAATGAGCCTTAAACATTATGCTAATAGCAGTAGCCATACCACACCGCCAGTTAAACTGAGAGAAAAAAATGAGAGACCAAGGGAAGATAATGAGAGATGGAGAATCGTTGATACAGTCTTAAATGTCAATACACTGCATTGAATGTACAATAATTTTAGATTCTATATTGAGATTGTTACAGCCCTACACCCTTTAACCTCAGAAGTCAGAGATTGTATTGCAACTGTATCTATGCAATTCACTTGATGTCACAGCTTACATCGGCAGCGACTGTATTTTGAGTGGCCATTTTGCGTCCGTTCTAGTAAGCATTCGGTTTAATTCATTTCGGGGCACAAAATGTAGCTGATGAAAGGAACAAGAAGTCAGTAGTTGTACTTATGTACATCCCACCTACTCGGTGTTGAGCCAGACAAATATCCAAGTCAAGAAACCACTAATGTTAACAACCCATAACCACGACGAGAGTTAATGTGCTACTGTATTGATAATATACCCCACTGTCGGTTGGTCAACAGGAGCAGGTCACTGGTGGCACGACCACCACCATCCTGAGGAACCTGCTGTCAGACACACCCTACACAGTGACTGTGGTTCCCATCTACCCAGAGGGAGAGGGCCTGCGTCAGTCGGAGAACGGGAAGACTCGTAAGTCATGGACATTCTACCGGACTGATGTCACTGACTGACTTTGCCCCTTTTTGTCTTCATACTAGAAAATGTGCTATTTTCAGATGTTCCCATTTTACGACTTGTTGAATCTGGACTGTGCTTGGTTTTTTCCAAAGTTTCAAATTCGACCTCTGGTCAGAAATATCCATATAGGGAAACACTATGGTTAATAACTCTAAACTTAGGTGAATGGAAACTAAACCTGATAGCTTAAAAAGCTCCATGACTGAGAGATGTAACAGCCAGTGGTTTTTCTTTTGTTTTTTCTAAGTTTTTTGTTTTTTTACATCCTTTTGTGTGTGCATCGGTTTTGTGTCTGCTCAGATGGTTTGCTGTGTGCAGTCTACTGAAATCCATCCCAGAAAAGTTAATTGGAAAACTGTGATTCCAGCAGAGCATATAAGTATTACAGAACTTATGGCGCATAATGATTCCACAGTGGGTTCCAGAACTCTGCTGGGCAAAAAAAACAAAACAAGGAACCATTCAGAGGGCAGCTGTGCATATTTTAATTTATTAATTCCTTGTCGTTTTCAATTTTGAGTTTTACTGATTTACTGCCATTCATATCTAATGTGATGTGTTCTGATTATTTGCCAAATATCCAGACATCTTCATGGATGATCTTCACAAATACTGGTCCAATGAATATACTTTGTAACATTATGGTTTAGGGATCCATCCTCCCTATTGTAGAAGGAGGATACACTTTGAAGGTTTTTTTCTCCACTTTGAAGAAGGAAGCTGAGCCTACCTCTGCCTACTACATCCACATTTTATTGGGCTGAAGTGCTGAATGCCAGTGGAATATGAACATCTGTTTTAGTTTAAAAGGAAAGTTAAGAGGCTTTTGCATAAAACCAAAACTGTGCTACTTCTCTCTGTGTTCTCCACATAGTTGCTATAAACTGACTTTGTTACAGGAGACGTTGCTTCTCTCAGCACTTAGAGTCGTCCCCCCTCCCATTTCACCCTTGCTGTGTCCTGCTTAAAATAGGCCTAAAGAGAGAGGGCTGATATTTGTCTGTGGTATTTTGCCTCCATCATAGTGGATGTACAGGGCTGACGGTGCGCTTGTGCCACCATTTTAGAGAGTTGTTTACGTTTAGTGTTGTGGAATGAAGGAAGTCAACATAGCCTTTAGACTTTCCCCTCTGACTTTCTTTTGCCCTTTGTGACCCCTTAGTTCCACGCACCCCTCCCAAGAATATCCAGGTGTACAACCCCACCCCCAACAGCCTGAACGTGCGCTGGGAGCCCGCCTCGGGCCAGGTGCAGCAGTACCGCGTTTCGTATTCCCCCCTGACCGGAGTCAGACCTGCCGAGTCGGTAAGTCACTCTCTCCGCTGTTAAAGCGAGCCTGTCATTACTGAAAGAGTGAGCCCTCAGGGACAGGGGTGGGCCCTCAGGGATCTCTCTCTATCTCTCTCTGTCCCTCTCTCTCTCTCTCTCTCTCTTCTCTTACCAGATACAGATACAGGGAGAGGACTAAGAAGATACAGTAGGAGATATAGACTACTCAAATGGAGAGTAGAATGAGTTTGCTTGTATATACCGTCATTCTCTCTGCACTATATACTATATAGAAGCCCCACACAGACATTAGCGCTGTACTAATGAGGCTGATCTTAAAGATCCAGTACAATGATTTTTTAATTCAGTCATAAATTGCTTATTGTGGAATATTAATGTCATAAGTATCCATATCCATCCTTCAGCTTCAGATGTATCATTTGATTTGTTATAACTGTTTTAGTGCACCCTCTCTGAGCACAGCCAACTCTCAGTAGGTTGAGGGGGTGTGGCCTTCTCTTCATTGAAAGGAGATGTCAAGTTAGTATCATAATACATGAAGCTTTCAAATGTAAATAAATTCATGGAACTAGTATGATCGGTTGGGAGATTAACATTGGCTAACCTGTGCTAGCAGGTGATAAATAAATTGTCACAGTTGCTGTGGATATTTTTGAACCACTAAAATTAATTCAATTGTAGCAAACTAGTTTCATTACTTGTTTGTGGACTAGCTAGCTGATATCCTTTTCAACTACTGAGAACTGACAGACTGACTGATGGGCCAATCAGGTAACCAGGTAGTACATTATGTAATATCATACAGGAAGCAGATTGGATATCTGAACTGGCT
>OMKL01137686.1:0-14339 GCA_900302295.1 Parasudis fraserbrunneri | reverse complement strand
AAGAAATAATGGGAGAGATGTGTGTTAAATTTGAGGTCATTGCAGGCTGTATTAACGTTCTATAAATTCAATAACTGTAGCCTCCCCTTACTGCTTTAGTTAGGCATGCCATATTGCGCCAAAACGTCAGCCTCTTAGAACATTTTGATGGATGTCTAGCTACCTGTTAGCTAAATGGAGAGGTTTCTGACACCAGCAGTGCCACGGCCTGAGCCTGCCGTGGCAAAACTGAAGCGTCGAAAATACGATGACGCGTACATCAACTTGGGATTTACATGGATGGGATCTAGCGATACCCCACGACCGCAATGTGTTGTTTGCAAAGAGGTGCTAGCTAATGATAGCCTGAGACCTGCAAAACTTCGCCGACATCTGGAAACTAAGCACAACGAGCTAGCATCAAAACCACCAGAATTTTTTCAAAGGAAACTCGAGGCGTTACGAGGACACAAGCGGGTAATTGAAGAATTCAGCAAAGCTAATGTCAAGGCCACTGAGGCTTCATATCGGGTCGCATTACGCATCGCCAAAGCAGGTAAACCGCACATTATTGGAGATGGCATGTGTATGTCAGAGTTCTCTGAAGGGAGGCCCACTGTCTTAGACTTTGAAAACCCCATGTCTAGAATAATGATCTTCAATTTATGACTGGGTTTTGGAAATATGAAGCCTACTTGGGGGGGAAAAGAAAAAAGAAAGGTACATTCATGTACAGATTGGTCGACTTTGACACTACATGGCGATGAATTGGCCATGGCAAGCAATTGGTGTCAGCATTTAACTTTTTACAAATTTACTGAATGACTAAAAGACACCAAATTTACATTAAATCTCTCATTTCATCCTTATGTACAACATCAAGCCCAAGATGACGTTGTCACTTCGCTTAAACGGATCCTAAACCTTTTCCGTGTGACAATTCCAAATTTCCAGACTTTCATTCCTTCACTGCATTTGAAGATTTTGCCGTTTTCAAAATGACGAACCCTACGCCGACAGCGACTGGGACAAATCATTCTCTAGCTGAAGATCCCGCCGCACAAGGACAAGAATCACAATATGTCAAATGACGGTAAGCTTACGGCAACATAACATATGGAGTCATGTGTGTATTGGGACTGGGTATGGTTAGTCCAACTCCTAAGCTTCTCCTACGACTTTGAGATGCTCAAATTCACTTCCCATCCTTTTCCAGACATGTGTAGGAACTCTGCAGTACAGATCCATCCTGCTACCTTGATTGGGATTGAACGGCTGTTTACTTTGAGCCTTCGGTAAATGTTTAAAACTTTACAGATCATCGAGCTATTAATAAAGGCTGTACAAAAATATCACCTTTAAAATTTGCAATCGCTGATGGCCAACCGGGGCCACTGCACACTTAAGCAGAAATGTACCAGACCAGACTGGTGGTAAATGCTAATGAAACCATTTGTCTTGTCAAAGCACACTGCGAGAGATGCATCTTTCACATGCACTTCATCAGTGGCTCTGAGGGGAGCGGCTGCTGAAAAGAGTCTCCTAAGCACAAATATTCATGAAGAGGCTAAAATTGGCCAGACTCCTGCAGACTCCATCTCTGGACGCTAACGCAACCATTATTCACGCCGAGCCACTCCTCCGCACTCTGAATGGCACTTTTCTCGACGTTATCTAAAACTGGTTCGACACAGACCTAGTTTGGCCCGGAACACGTAATGGCGTGACGGCGCGGAGACGATGTCCTCGTGTGTGTGTGTGTGTGACAGTACCGTTGAGGATGTCTCCTTCCTGCAGCGGTCTTCTGTCTGGGATGCCGTGGCAGATGACTTCATTGACAGATGTGCAGCAGGACTTGGGGAAGTTGTAGTAGTTGAGAGGGGAGGGGTAACAGTTCCTCGCTGTGCAAGCCTGCATGAACGAATTTCGGGGGGGGGGCAGAGAGGGAACGAAGGAGATCACATGGGAGCAGCGAGCGGGCAAGAAAAACAAGGGACATATGAGAGAGAGAGAAGGAGGGGAACAAAACATTTTACCCAAGAGGGGTGATGCGTCCTACTGAAAGCAGAAAATCAGCAGAAACAACACGTGTGTCTGTTTGTGTGTGTGTGTGTGTGTGTGTGTTTGTGTGTGGTGCGCGTGTGTACCAAGTGCACAGTGTGGTCAATCTCTTCGGTGGTTACACCGGGTTTCACCATTAGGGCGGCGATGTCCAGGACTTCTCGAGCCAGCTGCAAATAACCATGGCACACAACATGGGTCAAAACGATGACACAATTCATGAAAAAAAACAATGACCTGCTGGCTCTAAATAAACAACACATAAATACAGTTCAAAAGGCTGCCCAATGCAGACGATAAGATGGTAACATTGACATTAAAGGTATCCAACGCAGTTTTCTTGTTAACAGCTCACTTTTGTTTATATTCACGAGCTGGGCTGTCGTCCTGACTTGTTGCTTTAATGAGTCAGCCTTGTGGACATGGTGTCATGGTAGGACAACTCTGGTCCACATGTCCCACACTACATTTTTCACATTTACAAGATTTTCATTCACTTTTCCTGAAATTTGCCACAGGGCTAGTAGGCTAGAGTTTTCTAATGTTGTTCTATAGTCTACAAGCTGACTAAATGTCCTACCTCATATAACCTTCGCAAAGTACATTTTCGCCATTTTCTTGGCTCGCGCAATGTCTATATCCCATCCGTGTTGAGTTTCACTTTAGGTTTCAGCGAAGTTGTAATGAGTCCGACCTCCTTTGACAGGCAATTATCTTGTTAGATTTCAAGGCAGATCGTATAGACCGATCAATTTGAAGCACAAGGGCATGTTTACACGTTATCTAGCGCGCTCTTTTTGTGTCAAGTCACCCCCGTGCTCATGGCGTGCTTGTGTGTCCTCGTGCATGCGCTGGGAGAAGACGTGATACATGATTTTCAGGGGGGGCCCTTTTCTCCTGCTGTGACCTATAGCATCAATTTCATCAACTAGTGATCAAAAACTCCATTGCATACATTTAACATTGACTGTTGCATCTGTCAGTGCTGCGCCCCCCCCCCCCCAAAAAAAATAAGAGGATAGTTTACCTTGCTCACCACTCTCATGCCTTCAATGTCTTCAGGGGAGAGGATCTTGATCTGTGACGTCCCCTTCAAAGACTGCTCGGACTCAGACATCCCTGAGGGTCAGAAACAAAGACAGCCGACATCCATTGGCTACGTTCATACTTCAGTACTTCATTTAGACTCACAGCTGCCCTGAAATACAGCCAGTGGTGTATATTCCAACTCAGACATGGCCTCAGCTTTGACCATCACAGCTCAATCGGTGAATCTAAATCAAGCATTTTTCTGGTTTTAAGTTACAACTCAAAAACTTGTGCAGTTGTGTAAAAGGCATCCCAGTGTCCTTGCTTAACTGCATGCTATCGTGGAGAGTTCCGTCACTCCCTCATTCTACTGGTGCCTCCTGAAGGCGGGTATGGGCTTGTTATGTATGGGGCTTTATGCAGCAACCTATGCTATGAAATAATCACACAAAAGATTTGTGGGGCCAGATGCAATGCAGTAAGGGGTGCACACATACGAATTCTTTAAACAATTCAGCAGCACACTTGCCAATGCCGAGTAACTGGCATAAAACTTTAAAGAGCAGTGCACTGTGAGAGGGCATTTTTAATCTTTTGTGTGGGATGACCCAGTTCCATTCAGAAACTCCTTCGGATTCATCTCCAATTAGGCCATCACAAAGAAATCTCCACTTTCTCATGAGTGCAATGCTCTTGAAACTTTGGTTGGAATGGCAGTAATGGTGCTTAGTTGGTGCAGGAGATGTTCTAGTGTGCTCCCAAACGTTTAGGGCCAAACTAGTTGAGGTAACTTAACCTTAACCTGCTATGCCTTCTACCTACGGCAGCTTTATCAGATTACAATAAACACCCCCCAACAGATATGGACTTTAAACAGAGACAAGTTCACCACAGCATGGACCGCAACCACACTGGTTAAGTTGTTGAACCACTCAGCAAGGACCACACATCTACTGTACAACCCACGTGAGATACAGACTACAACTCTAATGGAAATTAAACAATGCCATGCAACAACAACATATACAGTGGCCATGCTTCTGGGTCCACCGGGGGAGTTTTGCCGACTAAGATGTACACAGAAGGAAAAAAGAAAACTAGTTCAAATCGTCACGGGAGAGCAACACGTGTGGCTGCACAGATGTACACAGACAGCTGAGTGTGACATGGGGAAGAGAATAGACATACCTGCCATTAGACCCACTTCTGCTGCTGATGAGCGAGTAGAAAAAAGCTTCAGCTTTGCCGTCTTTAATACAAACAACTTCTACTAAGCACACAGTAACCCACAGCCATTTTCAGCCAGATTCGGAATGCTTTGGGTTCAAATCTAGAGAATTCTGTGAAGGGTCTGTTTCTTCAAAGGAATGCAAAATCGACGAGACAAAGCCATGGGTCTCTGGCCTCATCTGGATCTGAAGGGTGAAGTCCTTTCCCGGCACAATCCATACTGTGCTTCATACTGGAGAGCTGCAGCTCTGGCTAGTTAGCCACATCATATGAGGTAATGAGGCCACTGTAAAAAGCACTTACTATACTCAAAAGTGCAGCCAAAGCAAACTGCTTTCCTTTGGGTGGACTGTAAGAGTATGTTTCAGGGCTTATTGTACATTTGTTTTGTGGCAAACTAGCCAAAGCTGCAGGTATCCCGTATGACGCCCAACATGGACTGAGCGGAGAAAGGAACATCGGTAATTACCAAATAGGTCTGTCTAAAATTCTGAACTTAACTGAATCTACATTTGGGATCTCCGTGCCAACTTGATCGGATCCGTTATACAATGTGCTGAAGTGGATTTCTTTACTATGAATTTCCTAAGGCTTCGTGATGCCAAAGGTCATTATTTTCGCAAGCATCTGGTATGCGATATACACCCAGTGGCCACTTCATTAGGTGGAAAGGTGTAACGTTACCTAATAAATTGGCCACTGAGTGCATATATACCTGTAGCATACGGCCCCTTTTTAAACCTTGAAAACGGTGGTTTGCCTTATTGGTCCCATTATTGAAAAGAATACCGGGGTCATTAGAGTTATATTCCCTTTACTACCGTCTACATCTAATTGACATTTCCCCCAATCATTTTGCAATGCATGCTGTATGGAATTGAAAAATAATATATAATAAAGATGTTTACCCATTGTTCGTCGTCGTTAAAAAAAAAAAAATTCAGTCAGTCCTAGCTTGAAATTAACAAAGATGCCATAAAAGAGGACATGGATGTGACAATAAAGCTGTAAGGAGACTTTGTTTTTGGGGGATTATTTCGTGGCAGAGACCTCCGTTTCTTCATGTGGGTGTGAGTTAACTGGCAGTAAGCAGTACGTGACGTAATCACAAAGTATAGCAGTAGGTGAAAAATGACCTCTACACAAAGTACAGTTCATCTGCTATTCTAAATGGCTTCCACCAAGTGAGGTGGATCCAGTGCTGTATTGTGCTGCTTAGTAAGCTTAACGTTACTTTTTTAAATACATTTTTTTGATAAGAAGTCCCTATACATTGAATGTGAATGTGCCTTGGCTAATTTAATAGTAATAATTTAGGCGATGCTTTGGCAGTGCTGTTGATGCATCAGGCGCGCCCAGGCCATTTGGTCAGAACATCAAGGAACATGCATCCATAACCACGTGTTGGGTATCTATTCACTTGGAATGCGTCCTTAGAATTCTATTGTCTTCATCTATGCTTGGGAGTAATGATATTATGTGAACCAACCATGACACTGACAATTCCAGGGAAACCACTGATTTGCATAAATCGTGCCTTTTTTTCTTTTCTTTTGGAATGACATCATGCCTAGTGGTGGGGGAATGAATTAATTTGCGTGGTATCGGAGAAATGGTGGTATCGGAAAGTTTTGATTTAAGACTGTATAGATGGTTGACGGTGAGGAAATCATCACTGTCGTAGCTCCATTTCCTCCAGGTAAAAAAGCGTATGGTTTGGAGTGGGCCCAGTTTCCTTTTGTGGATGGAGCGATTGCATCCCGGACAAAATCAGTCACAAAAGGTTTTTATGGGAATGATATATCTTTGAAGGAGGGTCAAAGGTTCAACGTTCTATTTCCAACCACCATTCCCAGAATGTGTGCTCACATTGTTGGGTTAGGACCGCTCTCCAGCTCTCCTAAATGCTGGTGGAGATAGGATCTTTTCCCAGGTTAAGAAAGGCTCATCTGTTTTTACTCCTATGCCTAAGAGCAGGGCCAAAGGTACGATGCTTGATAAATACGGGCCCTGGAGAAATGTACACTATAATAAGTTACTATATAGTTAGAATATATACATTTCAAATACAATATAGCTATATAGTAACTTATTATCCTATGAATTTCTCCAGACCTCTCTTGGCAGTGCCTGAGGTGTGGCCAGCAATAGCAACCCCTCCTCTATCCCCACTCAACTCCAACCCACACATCAGACCAAAGCAATGAATGTAAACAAAGTGCAATTTGCCTAGAGGTTGCTGTTTGATAGCATTAGATTCTACCTTTAAAAAGGGGCAGTTCACCCAAATAAAAAACAAAAAAACATATTTTCCCCCTTACCCGGAGTGCCATCTATCCATCCAGATTGTTTTCATGCATTTAGTTTAGTTCTGGAGATATGTGCCGTAGAGATATCTGCCATCACTCTAATACAGTGGAGCTGAAAAATACCTTTGAAAAACCAAAAGCAATGTCTCTTTCCAGAAATCATGACCCAGTTACTCAGGATAATACACAGACCTTGTTGTGAGCAGTTTCATGTAGGAACTATTTTCTACCAAAGTACACCCCCATTCATTATTAAAACTAAGCAAATCACATTGAAACAGTCTGGATGGATAAATATTACTTCGTGTAAGGGGGAAAACATGTTGTTGTTTTTTGTGCTTTTTTTGGGGTGAACTGCCCCTTTAAGGTTTTTAAGGTATTGCATCAGAGTCGATGGTGTGCATAATTTCTAGTCTAGAATTAAAATTTGAAATAGTCATATACATTTCACTTTGACAGAACACAGTACTTTTGAGTAGATCTCAGACCAAAAAACAAGCCAAACAATTGTGTGTTTAGATTGGTTTGTAGCACAACAAAATATGCGAAAGGTCAAAGGAAGTGAACATTTCTTTTGAGCAACTGTTAACCTGGCACCAATAACCTGGTATTTCCCTCTCTTGTCAATAAGCAGATCCTCTCTTCTCGCTAATAAGCCTTGCATGTCCCTTCCTGTAATCTCAGAAATGCTTGTGTGATGTAAATAATGGCAGCATTACAAAAACAGCTGGCAAACTTTGTTGCTTTTGGGTAGCAATAACAAATCTTGACCAAAACTGCCACCATGGAGCAAGGCCACGTTGTTATTGATATGCGCCTACTTTAGAGGGGAACATTGCACTGGCCAGTTTTGATAAAAAGACATTATTTGAGGTGATACAACAACATATGAAATATACTGGAACCCACACAGGCCTTGACGTTCTTCAAAGACGCGTAAATTCACCTTTTTTTGTTTTCTCTAACCTTTATTTATGCCCTGCTTCACACTCGTATAGCCCCACACATTCACACCTCGGAGCTGCCTAGAACAACCACAGTCTGACACTGATGCCCACTGAGCAGCTCCACTGGAGCGGTTGAGGGTTATGGGCGTTGCTCAAGGGCACTTCCACAGTGGGTATTTCGGGTTGGGGGAGAGCAGTATTCATTCACTTCACAGTTTATGTGGATGGCAGCCCTGCGGGATAACGGCTCGGATGCAGAATTATGCACCAATTACCCATTTTACAAATTACACCATTACAAAATCTGAAGCATGAGTTACCTTTATATCACGATCACCTCAGGTGAAAAACAAACATAAGCAAGGAAAAGTATGACTTGACTTTTGTCTTATTCTTTATGCGAGCACTTCCCAGAAACAGAGACAGGTGCACGGCAGCTTTCAAGCTGGCCTTCAATAGCCATTGATAAGTTACTTAGCAATGGCTGTAGTGCATGCTTGACTGCCAATGAAAACTGTGATGGTGATTGTATCTATGGCTCTGGGTCTGTCAGGGAGATCATATTGTTAGGTTAAAAACGAATGATCATCTGCAGCTAAATCTGCTAGATGACTGGACTAACAAAGATGTTTTGTGTTTCCAGGTGAAGTATTTGGCTAACATTAGTTCATCAGGTGGTTTCACACGAGCAAGAAATACAGGGGATAATCTGGCCTGTCACTGATTGACTATTTTGGTAAACTGAGTATTTTGTCAATTAAATCGAGTTAATCTGATAACAAAAAGACATTGAAAAAAAACAACAACTCTTTTTCAAATGCTCTTTTGCAAAAAAATGTGTTAAGGCTATAGCCTTTGTAGTTTAGAGTGATTGACATATGCTTAGTACCTGGACATTTTATATTAGTTTTATATAATAGCTTGCATTTTAACAATGTCTATTTTCTTTTTTTAAGCATTTTTGAACAGTCTTAGTGCTTCTGAATTAAAAGATTGTTATCATAATATAATTATTGTTTTGTATGCATTGCATTTGTAGCACTGAGGCAGTAAACTTGAAATGATGACTTTTTGAAATCCAATTATTTGAGTTACTTGATGAATGGTGATAGCCCTAGAAACAACAGAACTCCGATGGATTCATTTGTTCACACCAATTACACTCAGATTACAATAGAACCTCTGGAATTGAACACGAGCCTGTGTGGATTACAGTATCCTGCAATGTCTTATATCATCTTAAAAAATATTAATTTCCAAAACTGACCAGTGTGACCCTTTATGTCCGATAGCGTACAAGCGTAAACTACAGCCTAAGTCTAATAGCTCCTTATGCTTGGACTGCGTTATGAAAATGGCACCTAACTATAGGCAGTCAACAGCTAAACTCACACTGTAGACTCAGGGGAAGGGGGCAAGATTATTTGATTTGTCATATGTAAGCAGTGGAGGCACATGTGCTAAGGCAGGCCATCAATACAAAGCATTGATTATTTCAGACATTTCAGATATAATATTAGAATATATAAGATCGTAACATCTATGTTAGTTGGTGTAGGAGAGAAAGGCATACTGCAGGTGGATTAGGCTATTGTTCAAATTATTGAAGCAAATGCTTCAATCGTTCATAACTCATTAAAGGTGGGGTAGGCAATTTCAGGGGAAATGAGCAAGAATGAGCTCAACATGTCCAGCAGAAATAGAGCAAGCTCGGCACTGCTGTTCAAGCCAGGTGCCAGGTGCTATGTGCTATGCACACGCAACAAAGGTTTTACATAGACTCCCAGGCAGCTTCGAGCTGGATTTAAATAAATAAATAAAATAAATAAAAGATTCCCGGCTTCTGATCGGCAGGTGGTTTTGCACACCGTGTACTTTTCAACGAGGAACACGATGGTAGTGTTAGTTTTCCCATTCAAAATAATTTCATCGGTTCTTAAGATCTAGGCCACTCTGAGAATTTGGAATGTCTGATTACAGGGCCTGGGACAGTCACAGAGACCAGACTTCTTTCTCAGTGCATTTGATTTATCGGTAGCTGTTGGGATATAAAGTGAATTTCACCAAATATTACCAAAATTGGATCTAAAACAAATTGCCTACCACACCTTTAACTTCACAAGATGATTCCTAATATGAGCATGAATGGTTGCCTAGCAACATGGTGTTGAGACAGATCTGTGTGGTCATAGCCAGAAATATCCCTCTCTTACTGCCTTGAGTTATAGATTATACAGTTAGACAAAGGCAGCAATATGATGACATGCTGATGCCAGACCGTCCATAACGCAATCAGTTGATGGGACAATGGGTGGATAGTATCCGCCCTTTCTTTAGAATTCTTTGATTTGGTTGTTGCATGATGCCTCATTGTTAAAATGCATCTCTTTGCCTCATGACTCCTCCCTTCCTTGGTATCAACAAGGCATCTGTGGCATTCTGATACTGTGAGACGGGTTTGCCCAATTCTCGTAAATGTACAACTCCTGTCACTTCCCCAGTTATTCCCCAGAGAGCCAACAGTGTGAGTGTACCAACCACGCCTGCTTACTTACGATCTGACACTGCTGCTAGGAAGAGAAAACATACAAGTATTAGAACATTAAAAGATGGTCTCCACCGACATGCCTTCCTTGTGACACTGTGTTATGTTACTTGATTAGGTCAACGGAGGGATGGGGGTTCAGCTCCTGATGGGTATAACTTATCATCTCTTAGGATAAATACATAAAAAACATAAAAATAAAAACACTGAGCCTTATAGCTCATGCAAGTAAAGATACATGAGCTGGCCGACGGACAACAAACCTGCAGTGATATGATCTTGTGAGTCTCTGCATGTGCAACAAGAGGAGACTGTAACCATGACTACCAGGGTAGTGATATGCAGTCAGGTGACAAGGCTGTGGAGGTTGCCGTGGCAACACTCTGAATGATTTGCTCTTTGGAATTGATAGCAAAATGCCTGGTTACTATTATGGTCATCTATGAATTCACACGGGGACAGTGAATGGACACAAAAAAAAAACGTGGCTGCAATTATGGAATCTGGTTGGCAGTACGAGTAAAGAAATGTTAAATCAAGGGAGGAAAGACCATAGAAAAATATTGTGAGCCTGTTGCACAGACCCAGTTCTAGTCCCACTATAAAATGCCCTTGCTTTGAAATAGGCGTTCACAGACATGGCAGGTGCTGCCACAAATCTAAAATAAATAAGTGCTCAAAATCATACCTTTGATATAATAAAAGCTGTGCTGTGTTTTGGGAGGAAAAATGACAATAAAGTAATCATTGAATTTTTTTTTATTTTTTTTTAATGAATCGATCTTAAAAGAAAAGAAAATAATAATAATAACTTTTTGAGACAGTGAACCAAACCTAAGGCTAGAAGATACTTGTTTGTGGAATAAATGAGTATTGTAATTAACACAGTGAAGCACTTACATTCAATGCATCTTTCTAGCTTCAAACGAATTGTCATCTGAGCAGTTCCTTTACTCAGTGGTGAACATTCCCCCCACAGAATTACATTTGTGTTACTTCTCTGAGGTTAAAAGTTCCTCCCAAAAATCACAAAGCACAGCTTTTAAACTGTATCCAAATCACAGGCTTGTTCGGATGTGGGTCTGTGATTTTCATAATATCACCGAGCTCAGGCAGTTAGTGGGTGAGTGAATATTATATGCAGAGTCAGTTTTGGGTGGCATCAGAACTGATATGTGGAACCTCAAGATGGCAGCAGAAACAAATAAGTGACATCATTCCATTTAGGTCCATTAAAAAAAGATTTTGAAGAAACTTGGAATGCAAAGTTAGGAGTACAATCAATGGGATGGACAAATTAGAAAGAGGCAAGACTGGGAGACTGACTGATCTGACTATGTATCATTCTTCAAAATGCTATAGTGCCATTGAGTATGATGTCTTTTTCACAGAATACAGATATTTTCGAGCCGTGACTTTGGCAATGAACAAATTATGTCTAGGGCTCTGGCTCTGTATATTACAACACTATTTAAAGCTAAATTCATATTTTACATCCTCCCTTACACCTATAGCTATTTCTTGGCAGAGTTGAGGTAAAGAATCCCACAGAACTGGAAAATACAGTCATATATTTTAGTAGTATTGTGTGAAAGCTGTACTAAAGTGCTACATTGTTAAGTGCTATGTGACCATGCATGTTTATCATTACTTGTGATAAGTCACTTCAGGGCTTGAGAACGTTCCGGTATGTCAGGTAACGTCACAAAGCCACCATCTGTAGAGGATTACACTCAGGCTGACTGTGTGTGTTGACGGGCGGTTTTTGGAATAAAAGATAAGTTTGGAAGTCTTGTGTGAAAAGCTGCCACAGAAAATATCTCAACCATCACGGGAGAAACCTCAGACCTTTAGTTTTTAGTGATTTCTCAATTAGGGATGTGCGTGATTAAAACGGCTACACGTTTAAATGTTTCTGCACCTGCTAGTCACCTCCGAAAGTAAATCGGTTTAAGTATTTTGGTAAAACCACATTTCAAATGTGTGAAAAACAGCTGTATATTTTTGATTGACGCATTCTCAAAAGCTGCTCCTCTTGAACGCACCTCTGGCTCCTCTTAGCTGCCTGTCTCATTCACAGTCACAAACCTCAGTGTAACCTCACTGCGGCTAGGTTTTGTTGTTAGCAACGTGCTAACTGCTACTACATCTCAAAATCTGAGAGGCGCCGTGTGGGAAATACTTGGGGAGTCTGCCTGTTTAACTTACATGGCAAGATTCAGCAGAGGTACACTGCAGTCTGTAGATAGAGGCAGCTGTACTGTATTACTTATGCTTCCCCATTTAGCTTAAGCATTTCAAATAGTGATTTTGTTATAGTCATTAAGCATACTACTGTCAATGGTTCTTACTGAAAACAATCTCTTTGCTGAGCATGTTAGGCCTGGCATCTATTTTTTTTTTCTTTGTGTTGTCATTTAATAGTTGTTTTTTTTTTTTTTTATGTAATTTTTTATAGGTGCAACTAAACATCAGTGAAATAAAACGCAACGCACATCCCTATTCTCAAAACAAATTGATGCAAGCAACCCGCTATAGATGGCAACCCGGCATCTGTAGCAACGCATAGCAACCCTCTCTAACTCCCCACCCACTTCCTGAGCCCTATAGACCTCTCTGGACCCAAATATAATTCTGATATTTTGAGAATCCTGACCAAAAAAAAAAGAATACACAAGTGTTAAAAAAGCAAGTGTCAAAAGTAAAAAAAAAAAAGTTAAAAAAAAATTAATAACAAAAATTAAAAACAAAGCTGGTTAGACTACACGATCCTTGAGCTAACTGATGGGAGATTTGAAGATGTGTTTGTAAGTGGGTGGAATGGTTACCTAGCGGATGGTCAGCATAGTCAGGTCTTTGGATGTCACCAGGCACTGGCCTCATGGGAGTCTATACCAGGATCCAATAAGAGGAGAGAAAGGTTAAATGGAGCTCACAGAGATCACAGCCATTCAAAATGACAACTGCTGGGGTGAGATTTTTTTGTTTTCAGATGACATTTAATTGACAAAAAAAAAAGAAAAAAGAAAGATGGATAAGATTAGGGATACTCAGATCTGGATTTCCGCGGGCCAATTAGCCATTACTGATCTCATGCAAGCCAATTCCAGCACCGATCTATGCTCTATTGACTTTAATGAAGATTTAAAGGCATACTGAAATGGCCTATTCGGGCCGCACATTTTCATCTGTGTCGATGCTGAAAGGGCTCAGATTGTGGTCTGCGTACCATGAGGTCGTCCTTATCTACGTAGATCTACACGTGAATAGACCAGCGGTGACTGCACCCAGTCAATGCTGTGACAGTCACCTCTGCAGCGGCATTCTGTCGCTGCTTCTGAGTTTTCTATGCTTTACCTACCATCTGCATGCAATTTTCAGTGTGTGATTTTTAGTACGCGAAAACTAGGGCCGTCACGTTTTTTGTTCCAAAATCATCGCTCGAACCTGATACATTAACTGGTAACCTTAAGTATTCTAAGTGCAATGATGTGTTCAGATTCAAAACTGGAGGGCAGTTAGCTGTTCTATTCACTTCACAAGCCGCTTTCCAGTGGCCTAGATTCATGTAATCACGTTAAAAGTAACATGACTTGTCTTCCAAAATTTGCATTTACCGGTATGTTTACAGGTGAAGTATTAATCAAGGGGGCGCCATACTCCCCAAAACTCTTTTACACTCCCTCCCCTCATCTGCTTCTCTCTCTCCTCCCTCTGCTCATCTGCTTTTCTCTCTCCTCCCTCTGCCCAGATGAGCGCAGCTGTGGCTTGACTGCAGACAGCAGAGTAGCCAGGCGCAGGAACGATACAAATCCACAAACTATCCAAACCAAACCGTATGGACACAAAACTTGCTAGAGAGGAGCATAATCCACCATTATGAATACAATAATTTTTTTCATCATTTGATCAATCATGACATTCTTTCGCCAGAAATGAGTGGCTTCCTAATTTTTGTCTCTCTGGCACATGCTCTCCTTCAGAGTAGGCAACATACAACTAGGCTACAAATCCAAAATGATGGCATTCATTTTAATTATTAAAATTATGAAAAGGTTATGAAAAGGCATGGGGCAGCTGGGGGGAGCAGTCGGGCATGATTTAATATAGGATTCTGATTACATAAAAGTTTGAAATAACTCAAAACGAATTCCATTTTACTTCAGATTTGTTTCCGAAATTGATTTGGGGAGCGAATACTGTATGCAAAAGACATTTGTATGAATATTAAAAGGACCA